>JAPVLO010001800.1:0-51771 GCA_027257055.1 Cephalopachus bancanus | reverse complement strand
GTGGCTCCAGCTTCTTGGAAGGCTGAGGTGGAAGGATCGCCTGAACCCAGCAGGGCGAGGCTGCAGTGGCTATGAGCGTGCAACTGCCCTCCAGCCTGGGTGACAGAGTAAGACTCCTACTGATAAACAAATAAGTAAATACTAAAAAAAGCAGACACAGTAGATTTGTTTGAACTGGCCCTATCAAGTCTGTGTCTGGCAGTCCTCCTAGTTGCCCTTTCCTGCCTCATTCTTGGTGTTCAGTGGACTGAGCTAGGAACCCTACCTACTGTTGGTGGTTGTGCTGCAGATGAGTGGGAGGCCGAGATACTCTCTGGGGCCCTGGCACGATCCCTCAGCTAACCCGCAGAACTCATCCATCTTGAGAAACCACACTCATATTTTCAGAATGATAAAAGCAGTTTCCCTGAGCAAGATCAAAATTCACCAGGGAAGTGGACGTAAAGGAAACTCTTTTCCTAGTCCCCGAAGGTTAACCAGACCTGGAAACACTAGCCTAACCCAAGGCAACCTGGGAACATTCAGCCCAACCTGGGTCAACCCTGATAGAGAGGAATATTTAGAATCTTGCAAGAAGAGACCTAATCATTCCACAGCCGTCCTCAAAGTTCCTGGCTTCCGGTAGATACAGAGGAGTTCAGACTCCTCAAGCTGGTATTCAAAGCCTCCTAAATCTGGCCTGCCACTTTATTTCCCATTCCTCCACCGCTCAAGTTGTATCATTCTACTTTCTTCCCTTCCATGTACTTTCCTTCGTAATTTTGTTCACATTGCCTAGAAGTCCTTTAGCCATGGCTCTTCGTCACAATCTTTGACATTTCAATTCTAATCTCACCTCTTCCCAGAGATATTAGTTCCTACCTCACTCCTACTTAGAAGGGACTTTTCCTTTCCCCTTTTACCTGTAATACAGCTCTCTTCTTAGGCTGCCTCCCTATTAAATATCAAGCATTTAGCATTGTCAGTGGACATTATAGAAGCTCCTTCAGTAATTATTCCACCCCTTTCCCATTATCATTTACCCTCTTTTCTAGTTCCATGGTGTCTTAGTTCATTTGGGTTACTAGAACAAAGTGTCAAACTGGGTGACTTATAAACAATTGAAATGTCCCACTATTCTGGAGGCTAGTGGGTAAGTCTAAGATCAAGGTGCATTTGGGTATCTGGTGAGGGCCCACTTTCTGGCTCATAAAGGGGGACTTCTTACTGTGTCCTCACATGGTGGAAAGGCCATGGGGTTTCTCTCAGGCCTCTGTTTCAAGGGTGTTAGTCCTGTTTATGAGGGCTCCAACTCCATGACCTAGTCACCTTCCAGAGGAACTACCGCCTAATACCATCACCTTGGAGTTAGTATTTCAACATATGAATTTGGAGGACACGAACACTCAGACCATAGCACACGGTAACATGCAAGGAGTTCTGCAGATGCTGGTTGAATTTATGTTCAGTGTCTGTGATCTTGGGGGGACACACACTGTACTCATTCATGGGCCCAACCTCCCGAGTTTGTCCTTAGAATAATTGGACTTTATCTTTTGTTATACTCACAATATATGGAGCAGGACTGGGGCAGGCAACATCTAAAGAACTAAAGTTAATCCCGAGTCACTCATACTTTCACTGTTTTTCATACCATCTGAAGTCAACTTTCATATACATTTGAGCTCTACCAGACTGCTGCTATTTCTAACCGGTGTTTTTCACACACCATTTTTGATCATCTCATTACACAAAATAAATATATCAAAAAACCTCCAGTCTTGGTCAAAATCAAAACATATTGTGGTTGCTACAAAAACAAAGGAGTCTAGATAATTGTGCTTATAGTGGAGTGAGTCACTTAATGTCTGTTTTCATTATTTTCCTTTAAAATTCTTGTGATAACTCTAAAATGACTTAAGTCTGAATAACAGCCTGGCAGGTTTCTGTTGGTTTGGGACAACTAATTATAATGTTATTTAATATCTCAAAACCACTTCTGAAATGCACAAAATTCAAACTGATTATTTCACTCTGTTTTGGGGCTGAGGCTTATAGAAAAGTGATAAGAGCATAACCTTGGCACCATTTCACCTGGAATGAATCCTGGCTCTACTACAAACTAATAGTTTAGAATTATATTTTTAAAAAATTTCCCCCAAATGAAATATATAGCTATCTACCCTCTGTGTGACTTAGTGTCCTCACTTGTTTAAATCAAATTAAAATAGCACTTACCTCATCAGATTTTGTGATGATTAAATTGGTAGAATCACCATGTAAAGTGCTTAGAACAGTGCCTAGTATATAGTAAAACTTCCAGTAAATATTAGGGCATAGTACAGAATATTTCTTTTCTTTTCTTTTTTTTTTTTTTTTGAGTTGGAGTCTCACTCTGTCACCCTGGCTGGGGTGCAGTGGCGTGCTCACGGCCACCCCAGCATCAACAGGCTGAGCTCTGACGATCCTTCTGCCTCAGCCTTCCAAGTAGCTGGAACTACAAGTGCACGCTAACATGCTTGGATAATTTTTTTTTTTTAAGTGAGGAGGTCTCACCAAGTTGCCCAGTCTGGTCTTGAACCTGTGGGCTCAGGCAATCTACTCACCTTGGCCTCCCAAAGTGCTTGGATTACAGGTTGAGCCACCAAGCCCAGCCCAGGAGATTTCTAAAATAGAGACTCTAACTAGAACTATTTAATGAACTTCGATGATGATCTAAAAAGTTCCAGACCAGCTTTGTGAAACAGCAGGACATGGTAATGAATTGGTAATATGAAGATAAAAACCATTCTCTTTTCTCTTAATAAGTTGATCTCTCTTGAGCCCTTAACTGGGAATCTGCATCTGTTCTTAATTACTAGCATCATAATCTTGGGCAAGTTAATCTCTCTGAAAATTTCCCAGTTTGTTTGTTTTTAATGTAAAATGGGGATAATAATCCCTAGCAGCCAGGGCTTCTATAAAGGAGGTAAAGCATGGACAGTGACTGCCACCTCCCCGGCATATGATAGACTAGGCTTCTCCTCCGAACACCTCCAAATCCCACCTTCATTTTAGCAAGAACTATTAGTTTGAAATTATTATTATTTTTTATTATAAAGATGTGGAGTACAATTCAGGGCTAAGTATACAAACGTTGATTATGCAGGTACCCTTGTTGATGAGGTATGCTCTTCCCTCCCCTAGTAGTTTCCCTCAACTGCCAGTCCCACCCCCCTCCCCTGACAATTTCCCACTACTGCCAATTCCTTTCTTGTGGTATTATAATAATTGTTCAAGGTCTGCTTATGAGTGAAAACATATGGTACTCTGTTCTTTGTTTCTGTGATAAATCACTGCATATGATCGACTCTGAATCCAGCCAAGTTGCTGCAAAGTCCCTATGCTTGTCCTTCTTTATGGCTGCTTAATATTCCATTGTGTACCTGTATCACATTTTTTAATCCAGTCCAGCTTGTATGGGTAACATGATTGGTTCCATGTTTTTGCTATTGTGAATAGCGCTGCAACAAACATATGTGTGCAGGTATCTTTTTTGTAGAATGATTTGAGTTCCTCCGGGTATATTTCCAATAGGGGAATTGCTGGATAATATGGAAGGTCAATTTCTAGTTCTTTCAGAAATCACCACACTGTCTTCCAAAGAGGTTGCACTAGTTTGCGTTCCCAGAAGATGTGTAGAAGCGTTCCTTTTTCTGCACATCCTTGCCAGCATCTGTTGTTGTTTGTTTTATTTTTGATGGCCATTCTTACTGAGATTAGGTGGTATCTCAATGTGGTTTTGATTTGCATTTCTCTGATGATGAGTGAGGCTGAGCACTTTTTCATTTGTCTGTTGGCTGCCTTTATATCTTCTTTTGAGAAGTGTTTATTCATGCCTTTTGCCCATTTTTAATGGGGCTGTTTGTTTATTTTCCCTTTGACGCATTTGAGTTCCTTGTAGATCCTAGATGTTAGGCCTTTGTCAGATATACAGTTGGCAAATATTTATTCCCATTCTGTAGGCTGTCTCCCTGCTCTCCTGATGGTTTCTCTTACTTTGCAGAAGCTTCTTAGTTTGATGAGGTCCCACTTGTCTATCTTATTTCTTAAGGCATGGGCATTTAGTGTTCCGAATAGGAATTGGTTGCCGGTTCCAATTTCCATAAGGGTGTCTCCTGCATTTTCTAAGATTCTTATAGTTTGAGGTTTTATGTTTAGGTCTTTGGCCTATTTAGAATTAATTTTTGTGTATGGTGTTAGGTAGGGGTTCTGTTTCAATCTTCTGCAGATGATCAGTCAGTTTTCCCAGCACCTACTGAATAGGTTCTCCTCTTCCCAGCAGTTGTTGGAGGCTTTGCCAAAGAGGAGTTGGTTGAGAAACTGAGGCTTTGCTTCCAGAATCTATATCCTGTTCCATTGGTCTGTATGACTGTTCTTGTACCAACACCAGGCTGTTTTGATTACTGTAGCCTTATAGTAAAGTTTGAAGCCTGGAAGTGTGATACCTCCTGCTTTGTTTCTTTTGGTAAGGATTGTTTTGGCTATTCGTGGTCATTTATGTTTCCATATGAATTTCTGTATTGTCATTTCCAGGTCTGAGAAGAATGATGTTGGAACTTAATGGGTATTGCATTGAATCTGTCGATTGTCTTTGGTAGGATGGACATATTAACAATGTTGATTATTCCTATCCATGAGCATGAAATATTTTTCCATTTGTTTGTGTCTTCTTGGATTTCTTTGAGCAGTGTTTTGTAGTTCTCATTGTAAAGGTCTTTCATTTCTCTGGTTATGAAGATGTTGAGGTATTTCATTTTTTGGTGGCTATTGTGAATGGGATTGTGTTTTTAATTTGGGTCTCTGCCTGCTTGTGGAATTATATTTAAAAAAATATTTCCTCAAAACGAAATGTGCCTTAATTCAATTTTACCATTTAAATTAGGTCTAAAACAATTGTGAAGAAGGACTGGCCTTCCCCAAAATGAAATAATGATGGGGCATAATTTTAAACCATATATTTAAATAAATTCCAGTGGTCCACTTATGTAAATGAAAACCATCTACACAAGAGTACTTACATAATGAACATTTGTATACCTAACCCTGAGTTGTATCTAGATATTTGAAATAAAATATTTATTAAATAAACACATATTGTTGATAAAAAAATCATCTACATATACACATAAGAATTTCAGCTATAATTAAAGAAACTTTTTAATTTGGCATTTAAAAATAAAGTTTCTAGGTCATTTCATTTTGTACAAATTCTGCATTTCTTTTTTTTTAGGGAGGCATACAAGCACTTAGTTTTGTCTGGGTGAGGCTTCTTAACTTCCATAAAGTTTGATATTAGAGTGCCAGCAAGTTTTGCTCATCCTGATAGAACTTATTTCAGTCTGTGTCAGTCTATTTAAGTTACTATGACAAAATACCATGAACTGGGTGGTTTATAAGCAGCAGATATATATTTCTCACAGTTCTGGAGGCTGGGAAATCCAAGATCAAGACACCAGCAGATTTGGTGTCTGGTGAAGGTGTAGGGGCCAGGACTCTGCATTTCTATACAGTGTCAGGAGAAGAGCAAACATGGAACACAACAGACATTTCTATATCCGCTTGTGCCCAGCACTTGTTTTCAGTTTCCAGGAAACAAATCTTGAGAGCAGGCAGCAAAGATCTCCATCTCATTTTCATAATTCTACCATGTCTGGCACTATTAGTATCCAATACTTTCTTTTCTTTTGGTTCCAGATCCAGAGAAAACATTCTTCTTTCTACTAATATTAGCATAGATTACAAACAAAACAAATTATTTTTATTGTGTCCTTGGGGGAGTTTTAATAAACTTCTTAGTTAAGATAAATTTGGGAAAATGTACAGAAGAAAAGAATGAATATTATAAGGCCATTCATTGGAGTACCTCTTTCAATGACTATAATTGTCTGTTTTTGTAGTTGTCTCTCGCTTATTACAAAAAAATATGACTCAATTTAAGATACACATAATTTCTTAGCAAAGGTTAGCTTTGGTCAGTGGTTTTATAGTCATAGTAATTGTCATCATGCTTTTAAGCAGTGGTCCCAACCTTTCTGGCATCCGAGACCAGTTTCATGGAAGACAATTTTTTTATGGGCTGAAAGTGGGTGGGGGATGATTTCAGGATGATTCAAGCATGTAACATTTATTGTGTACTTTACTTCTATTATGATTACATTGTAATACATAATGAAATATACAACTCACCATTCAAAAAAAAAAAAGAGACACAGACAAGACATAAGTATAATAATAGGAAAGTCAGCCTCTCCCTAGCACTAGCATCCTTACCCCAGTTCCATCTCAGATCATCAGGCATTAGATTCTCACAAGGAGCAGGAACCTAGATCCCTGTGAACCCAGTTCACAACCGGGTTTGCTCCTTTGAGAATCTAATGCCACTGCTGATCTGACAGAAGATGGAGCTCAGGCAGTAATGCAAGCAATGGGGAGTGGCTGTAAATACAGATGAAGCTTCACTTGCTCACGTGCTACTTACCTCCTGCCATGTGGTTCAGGTCATAGAATGGTGGGGGATGGGGGGCTAGGGTTTGGAGACCACTGCTTTGAAGGCTTACCTAAATTAATGAATTTATCAGGATTCTATTATCTTCTTCTTCTTCTTTTTTTTTTTGAGTTGGAGTCTCACTCTGTCGCTCAGTGAGACTCCAACTCAAAAAAAAAATCAGTGGCCGTGAGTGTGCCACTGCAGCCACGACCTGCTGGGCTCAGGTCTTCTGCCTCAGCCTTCCAAGTAGCTGGAACTAAAGGCATGTACCACCATACCCAGATAGTCATTTTTGATTTATTGTAGAGATGAAGTCTCGCCAAGTTACCCAGGCTAGTCTTGACCCAGTTGGCTCAGGCAACTTTCTTACTTCTACCTCCCAAATTGCTGGGATTATAGGCATGTGCCACTGTGCCTGACTAGGATTCTGTTATCTTCCAACAGTACCTAGCTTAGTAGTTGTGACTTATTCTCCTCAAGTTAGACTTTTGGCTAAGTAGGACCAGATAAAGGGCAAACAACCAGGTTATTCCCCAGAATGCAGAAACTCACTGGAAATGCATCAAGGAGGAGACAATTTTGTCTACCAAAGCCTTCCTCAGGCCAAGCACTATATGTGCTTAGGGAACACTTAGATAAGCCACTTGTGGACTGGGGCAAGACCCCCAAAGACCATGGTGGTGTTAGAGTGCTACCAGGAGGGAAGTTTTCAAGAACACCTTTAGGACTCTGTTTTACTGAATGGGTATTTAAGCATGACCTAGAGCTGGACAGGACAAACGCCTAGCCTCTGCCACCAGTCCAGAGTCTCATCTTTGATGCTGAACAAAACTATGGCTTTGAAGGGGCATACAATTATTGTTAGTCTGATGCACCCACCTGTCTAGGTCTGATTCTGCAAGAAAGTTCTTATACCGAAAGTGTTCATGCCTATGCATCCATCTGCCTTCGCCTGGGACTTGTCCCACCTGCTTTTCTGCCGAGCTTCAGTTTAGAACTCCAGGACATAAAAGTAGGCACCCACCTGAGACTCACTAGTCCTTCATGGTGGAGTTTTTGTTTTGGGGGCTTTTTTTAGAGACAAAGTCTCGCTCTGTTGCCCAGGTTGGAGTACAATAGTACAATCATAGCTCGCTGTAGCCTTGAACTCCTGGGCTTAAGCAATCCTACTGCCTTGGCCTCCCGAGCAGCTAGGAACTACCAAACACCCCCATCCCTGGCCCAATATTTCCTCCCTGCCACTCCAGGCTGACAAAGCCTCCCTTGACCCTCCGGCAGTCCCCTCTTCACTCTCCATTTCCCCTATCTCCCCCTCAAAGAGAGAGATGCTGAATAAATGTGATGTTCTCATTTAAATAATTTCTACCCATGGGATGAATCATTAAAGAATAAATGTGAACTCTTGTGTTGTTTATTTATTTCACAATGTGCAGGAAATCAGACAGTTCTGATATTTCATAATATGCAGGCTTTGCCACACTGAGTTGAATGGCCGTCTAAACATACAACCCAAACTTCATCTGCTTCTAGAAAGTAGCATCAAACCACCTCAAGTGAGAACAGGTTAGAATACATTTCATGTCAGAACATACATTGGAAATTACATTTTTAGCCCCCAAACCGGCAACTCCTTCCTGGCTCGCCATTCTAGTTCAGCAAGTCCAGATGGGCAAAGACATTCTTTCTCTCACACAACAGATTCTAGCCCCTTTCCTTCCTGGATGCTCATGTCATTGTGAATGCTCCAAATACTTTCCTTTTGATCTCGACACATATGAGGCCAGAAGTCCCAGGCAGCATCTTAGGAGCTAAGAGCCTGACCAAAATGTCTGACTAGCTTGAGTTTAAATACTACTTTTGCTTCTTACTGGCCATGGGATGTTGGACTATCTAGTTAAACTCTCCGTGCCTCAGTTTCCTCATCCTTTAAACAGAGTATCTACTTCAAAGGGCATTGTGAAGATTCAAGGAAGTGATGCAAGTTCACTGTCTAGCATAGTCCTTGGCACATATACAAACAGCAGATAATATGGTTAGTATAGTCACCATTTTCGCTCACTGTTCTTCTCTTTGCTCCCCTGCCTCCTTGACCTCACCCACACATTCTGTTAGTTAGACAAGACTATGCTTATGTGTTTAGGGAAGGAGAAAAGGCAAATAGGTTGTCCTTTCCTAGTGGTGTCTTTGAAAAAGTCTGCAACCTTGGGGAAACAAAAAGAGAAAGAAGGATTTGAGGCCGGATGTGGTGGTCCACAACTATAATGCCAGCAGTTTGGGAGGCTGAGGTGGGAAGATTGCTTAAGTCCAGGAGTTCAAGATCAGCCTGGGCAGCATAGCGAGCCCTAGTCTCTACAAAAAAATTAAAAATATTATCCAGATGTGGTAGCTCACACCTGCAGTCCTAGCTACTCAGGAGGCTGAGGTGGGAGGATAGCCTGAGCCCCCTTCAAGGCTGTGGTGAGCTGTAATCATGCCACTGCACTCCAGCCTGAATAACAGAAGGAGATCCCGATGAGAGAGAGAGAGAGAGAGAGAGAGAGAGAGATATTGAGAGAGAGAGAGAGAAGAGGAGGAGGAGGAGGAGAAGGAGGAAAGGAGAGAGAGAGGATTTGAAAAGGGAATTCTCATTTTCCCATAAACCAAAACAAAACAAACTAGAAAAGATTCCCCTGCCTGGAGGTACAAAGGTGATAATGAGGAAGCCACAAGGACTTCCTGATAGGAGGAGGCAGCAGACAGGGCCATGGACAACTTCACGGAGATTCCCTCCGAGCTGGCGTGGTGTGCATGTGGTATCATATGGATGGTAGGCTAGCTCAGCTGCTGGGAACTGTAAAACTGTCTACCTAACAAACTCTGTGGTGGAAGAACTTTGGGATGCTGGCTAAGGGAGGAGGGGGGAGAAAGTGACTTTTTCTTATGGATGCTGTGTTGCTCAGGGCTGAGGATACTTCACAAATATTTAGGAATCATATATATCAGATCACTAGATGCACTTTATAGATCACCTTCTAACAATAATAAGAAAGCAAAGAGTTTTAGAAACATCTTAGAGCAGGACTTACCAGAAAGTAAGCAAGGTCCAGGGCCACTTCCATTCTTTTTTAGTCTCCTGGAATATTATAATAATAAATAAATTCAAACATGGCCAGGCACAGTGGCCCATGCCTATAATCTCAGTACTTTGAGAGGCTGAAGTAGGAGAATTGCTTGAGGCCAGGAGCCTGGAACCAGACTAGGCAACATAGTGAGACCCCCGGCCCTACAAAAATTTATTTATTTATTTTGAGTTTGAGTGTCACTCTGTCAACCAGGCTGGAGTGCAGTGGCATGCTCATGGCCACCCTAGTATTGACCTGCTGGGCTCTGGCGATCCTTCTGCCTCAGCCTTCCAAGCAGCGGGAACTATGGGCATGCATCAACATGTCTGGCTAATTTTTTTATTTGTTGTAGAGACAGGTCTCACCAAGTTGCCTAGGCTGGTCTCGAGCCCCTGGGCTCAGGCAATCCTCTCGCCTAGGCCTCCCAAATTTCTGGGATTACAGGCTTGAGCCACTGTGCTTGGCCTCAAAATTTTTTTAGAAATTAGCCAAATGAGGTGGCATATACCTATAGTCCTAGCTACTCAGGAGACTAAGGTAGGAGGATTGCTTGAGTCCAGGAAGTAGTGGCTGCAGTGAGCTATCATCATATCACTGAACTCCAACCTGGGCGACAGAGTAAGACCCAGTCTCTAAAAAAGAAAAACAACAAAGAACCGAACATGGTGTTTCTGTTATCTATTATGGCATAACAAACCAACCCCAAACTTAGTAGCTTAGTATAAAGTCATTCATTTGCTCACAGTTCTGCAATTTGGCCAGAACTTGCCAGGGACAGCTTGTCATCTCTGTTCCAAGGGGCATAAGGCTATACTCTTCTGGGAACTTGGCTGGAGCTTGGCAGCCATGATGGCCTCTCATCCTCCAGTGTTCTTCTCCATACAGTCTCTTACCATTCGGTAGAGTCTAATTTGAGCTTTGGACGCAGCAGAGGGAATCCCAAGAAAGCAAAGGATGAAACTGCCAGATTTAAGCCGGGAACTGGCAGTGTCATATTCTTTTTTTGAGTTGGGGTCTCACTCTGTCACCCAGACTGGAGTGCAGTGGCAGGTTCATGGCCACCGCAGTCTCAACCTGCTAGGTTCAGGTGATCCTTCTGCCTCAGTCTCCCAAGTAGCTGGAACTACAGGCATGTGCCACCATGTCTGGCTAATTTTTAAATTTATTGTAGAGATGATGTCTCACCAGGTTGCCCAGGATGGTCTCAAACCCATGGGCTAAGGCCTCTTGCCTCAGTCTCCCAAAGTGTTGGAATTATAGGCGTGAACCACCACGCCTGACCCTAGTGCCATACTCTATTGGTCAAAGCAGGTCACAAGGCCATCCCAGATTTAAAGGGAAAGGAATAAACCTTAGCTTTGATGTGAAGAGCTGTGAGGGCCTACAAAAATAGAGTTGTTGGCAGTTACATTTGGAGACTATAATACAGGGTTATAAAAATTGTGATGTATTTTAAGTGTTTATGTACATTTAACACATGCACGTTTTTAACATAAAGGTACAAGATTACTATATGATTAAACTTGTTTGCGTATACTGCCAGTATTCTAAATTTAAGGTGGATTCCAAAAAGCCCTCTTATACCCCTAAGAAGCCCTGTCTTAGAGTCTGGGAAGGAAGTTCTTTTCCTTTCTGGGCCTGAATGATTGTCTAATTTCAACAGGCACCAACAATCTTTCATTCATAAGTGCACTTGTTCTTCTCAGATATAGTATTCTAATTTTAGGTATAGAGAAGTCACCAATAAATTTCTGGCCAGGTATGGTGGCTCATACCTGTAATCCTAGCACTGTGGAAGGCTGAGGCAGGAGGACTGCTTGAGCCCAGGAGTTCTAGGCCAGTCTGGACAACATAGTGAGGTCTTGTCTTTACAAATAAAAATAAAAATAAAAAAAATCACTCAGGCATAGTGGTACATGCCTGTAGTCCTAGCTAGTCAGGAGGCTGAGGTGGAAGGATCACCTGAGTCCAGGAGATCATCTATGGTGAGCCATCATCATGTCAGTGTACTCCAGCCTGGACAACAGAGTGACACCCGAAATGAAAAAAAAAAGAAATAAAGTAAAGAGAAATTCCCAATTGTCCCCCTACCACAGCACCAGTCTCCTCATTTTCTATCTTAGTCCATTTAGTGTTGCTATCATTGAATACCTAAGACAATAAATAAAGAAAAGAGGTTTCTTTGGCTTTCATTGTTGATGGCCTGAAAGTCTGAGATGGGATCTCTGCATCTGGTGGGGCTGCAGGTTGCTTCCCCATCGAGCGTTTGGCAGAAGGGAAGCTGGCATGTGCAGAGAGCACAAGGCAAGAGAGGAAGCAAGTGGGGGTGGGGGCAAGCCAGGCTCCTTCTGACAACCAGACCAAGGTAACAAATAGAGCACCAGCTTGCCCCTGCAAGGAGTGCATTCTTCTGTTCATGAGGGGTCTGCCCCGATGACCCAGTCACTTCCCATTAGGCCCCACCTCCAAGGGATCAATTGTAGCATGGGGGTTGGACGGGACAGACATACAAACAAGCCACAGAGAGGTCCCCAGGAAAACTCCTTAGGTCCCTGAATGACATCAGACTCCTCATCTAAATTGTGAGAACAACACAACCCCTTCCCACGCTGTCTGAGCCTCCAGAGTGTGCTAAAGTTGTCTATGTGTGTGCCACTCCATGGCTACTCCCTGTATGTAGAGGGTAAAATCTCACCTGCAGGGGGATCTGATCCCACGGCAATTAAATTAATTATGCCAATTAGCAGTGCAGGCAATGTGTCCTATAGATCAGAAATGAGGATGTCCCAAGGGACAAAGAGAAACTTATATCAGAATTTGGGGACTTTATGCCAAAAGTCCCTAAAGTAGCTGTCGTGGTGTAGAGAAGAAGATGAACTGAATAGAAAGACAGCCAGACCAGGTGCTAAAAAGTTGTGCCAGTTTCAGTGATAAGACAGAAATTACTGTCAGGTCACAGACTATATTTTGGGGAACATACTTTTTTTTTAGTTGGATTCTCACTCTCTCACCCTGTCACCCAGGCTCGAGTGCAGGGCACAATCAATGGCTCACTGCAGCCTTGACTTCCTGGGCTCAGGAGATCCTTCTGCCTCAGCCTCCCAAGTAGATGGGACTACAGGCGCATACCACCACACCTAGCTAATTTAAAAAATTTTTTTGTAGAGATGAGGTTCCACTATGTTGTCCAGGCTGTTCTCAAACACCTTTGCTCAAACAATCCTCCTGCCTTGGCCTCACAAAGAGCTGGGCTTACAGGTGTGAGCCACCACACCAGACCCATACATCCTTTCCCCCCCTTGCGTTGGAGTCTCCCTCTGCCCTCTGTTGCCCGGACTGGAGTGTAGTGGCATGCTTATGGCCATTGCAGCCTTGACCTGATGGGCTCGGGTGATCCTCCCGCCTCAGCCTTCCAAGTAGCTGGAACCACAGGCACACACCATGATGCCCGGCTAATTTTTAAAAAAATTCATTAGAGCGATGAGGTCTCACCAAGTTGCTCAGGCTGGTCTCAAACCCATGAGCTCGGGCAATCCTCTCACTTTGACCTCCCTAAGTGCTGGGATTATAGGTGTGAGCCACCATGCCCAGCCTAAACATTCTTTTTTAAAAAGCTGCTTGTAGTTTCTATAATTAGGTTCTTTTTTTCTGTCTTGTGTTCATACTCTTTAAAATGCTAGTCTGGTCAGCTGTGCTAAGAAGAACCAAGAAAGAGGTTTTTGTCCAGCTCGTCCAGAGTTTTCAAGGGGAAGCAGCTTACCAACCACCTGACATAGTGGAAACAACAGTGAGAGATCCTCAGAGAGAAGGTAAACTGAGGGCAACTGAGCTGGAAGTCCTGGTGCATAAACTCTCCCACACTGGGACATTTTACCAAGCCTGGCTCATCTTTCCATCCCCACAGTCTATTACTGCCCTGGTGGCCACGACAGGGGCAAAAATCAACAATGAGAAGGAAGAGTGACCTGGGGTTGGTGGCCCTGGCCTGCAGGGAGTGGGCGACTATGGAGTTTGCCCTCCAAAATGGAGCCCGCAGACAGAAAATCTGATTTTAGTAGTCAGGAGTGGAGGTGGAGGTTCAATCTGAGCATGAACCTCGGAGTACCATGTATCCAGGCAAGCACATTACCAAATCTTTTTTTCTGGTTAGGAAAAGAAAAGACACATGCACTGTAGCAGGACCCCAACTGATGCTGAGGAAGGGGACAAGTGAGGGTTGTTGGGCTAGCAGGTCCTTAAGCAAGCTTAGTAGACAGAACTAACCTGAAGCAGAGGTGAGGACACAATCATAGACTATGACCACAGGACTCGGGATAGGGACAAGAAGCTTCCCGTGGTCACATGAGGACTGGGGACCACCAGGTACACTAGCTGTGAGACAGGGAACAGCTGGATCATTCCGGCCCCAGCAGGTGCTGTTTGCATATAGGACTGGTTGGTTCTTTGGGGCTGCTGCTGAAGACCCTTGGTAGCCACAGGTGAGTGGAGCCGGGAGCAGTCAGCCACGGTCACTGCCAAGGCCCCAGTCTCAGTTCCGCCCTTCACCATCTGCTCCACTGAGTAACACAACACACCAATACTCAGTGGCTTAAAAGAACAATCCTTTGTTTTGCATTTTGTGCAGGCCTCAGCAGGGAGGTTCATAATGTCTGAGGCCCATGACTCAAAAGGCGGTGGGGGCCTAGGAGGGAATCTCCTCTGTAGGCTCAGAGCATCTCCCTGCAGTCTGTCTCCTGCTCCTTCCATCAGGGCAGTCTCAGGGTAGCTGAACTTGGGGTGGCTCAGGGCTCCAAGAGTAAGCTTTCCAGAGGCCCAGGCAGAAGCTGAAAGGCATTAGCTTTAGAAGCTCCAAGATACGGTCATTTTCACCATATTCTACTGGCTTAACAAATATAGTCCAGTCCAACTTCAAGGGGAGAAAGTATACAGAACATTTTCTTGGGTACTACAGTAGTACTATCCTTATTTTCTACCCAAGAAAACTGGGGCTCCAGGAGTTAAGTAACCTAACAAGCTCAGCCATTGCTGAGTGGTGGATCCTGCCTGGACAGCGAAGTGTGGCAAATAACTTGCCATCATTTTTAAAACACCGTGTTATCTCACCAAGTCCTCAGCAAAGCCTCCTAATTGATTTGATGTCCCCAGATTCTCGTGAATGGCAGCTTGGGAGGCAGTAGCACACAGAGTAGAAAAAGCAAGGCCACCAGTTCAGCATCCCGGTCCAGGCAGGATCCACCACTCAGCAACTGGCTGAGCTTGTTAGGTTACTTAACTCCTGGAGCCCCAGTTTTCTTGGGCATGAAATGAGGATAATATTACCACAGAGGCCAAGAAAAGATTCTTCTAAGATCTTCCCATGCAGACAGCACAACTGACCAACAGCTCTGCCTCGGTTGCTGAGCTCTGCTGAAATCTATCCTCTGATACTTGTCCCCAAGTTGGTGCAGAGGCCAGCCAAGTTAAAATACAACAGGGATACTAAGGCAGGGTTGTTTCTGGGAGATGCCAGACTACAGGGACAGGCTCAACCCCCACCCCCACCTATGGCCTTGCTGACCTTTTAGACAAGAACTGCATTACCAGATGCTTCCTTCCATCCAGCCTTCCTTGCCTCTTCCCTTCACAAGGGTCACCCCGATACTCCCCTAGGTCCAGCTTCCTCTCCATTTTCCCTCCTAAGTCTCTTACATACTACCCTCGATCTGGCACAGTTTCTGGAGGACAAACACAACCACCTATTCCTATGGCTGCTGTGGGTATTAAATGAGAAGGCGTATGCAAAGCACCTAGTAAAGGCCTGGCACAGAATGAACACTCATCCATCCAACTAGCATCTACAGAGTCCTTGCTGTGTGCAGGCCTGGGCTGGTGTCTGGACACTACGGTGAGCAAAGCAGACAGAACACCAGCGCTCCCTGCTTTAAGCTTCCAGCTGACTCCCAGTTCTGCATGGGACACAAAGAGCTCTTCCAAGTCTGGCCCTCTGGGGCCTCCACCTGACCCATTAGGTTCCCCATCCTATGCACCTGAGCCTACAATCAGAAGCAACTTCCTTCTGGCTTCCCAGCTTGGCTCTTTCACTGCAGTGCCTTTGTGCGCTGTTTCCTTCTGTGAAATGCCTCCTCCGGCTCTCTTGCACACCCTTCTGACACACTGCTCCCTTCTTGCACACCTTTTCCCTCATACCTCCCTTCTCGCACACACCTCCTTTCTTGCACACACCTCTTCTTGCACACTTCCCTTCTTGCACGCATCCCCCAGACCCAGTTCAGGCTGAGGTCTGAGGTCAGCCGTGAGAACGTGCTTGCTGGCATCACCTATGCCAGCACCTGGGAGAAGCACTTGCTGTAGTGCGTTAAGGCCATCACACGGCCCCGCCCCCTTGGAAGCGCCGGCATGTGGCCGGCCCTCGGCTCCCATCTGGGGAATGCGAGCGACACGGGGCCCGCTGGGCTGGTGATGGCGACGGATGCCCGCGGGGACCGTGGTGTGGGGCAGCTGGCTCCGGCAGCAGTCACCACCCGGGGCGTGCCGGGGCACGTAACCGCGCCCCACCTCGCTGGGAGTCGCCACCGCCGGGACGCACTCCCTCCCCGGTCCTCAAGCCGCGAGAGAGGAAACCGGAATCCAGCAGGCCCTGGCTGCCGCCGCCACCGACCTTCTTGAGTTTCTGCCTTTTAGCTCACTTGCAGTCTACCTGGGGCTTCATGATAATTGCTTCACAATCTAGATGATGGCACTCAGCAGCTTATGACTGAGTGCCCAAAACACAGTCAGCAGACTCCACAGCGGGGTGAGCAAAATCCCCATGTGCTGCTGTGGTCGGGAAAGGCTCAGAGGAGGTGGAGCGTACCCGCACTGCCTAGTGCCTTCCTAACCTCCCTCTGACAGGTAAACGCTTAGATTAGCTTCATCCAATAGAAACATTACATGAACCATGTATGTAATTTAAGATTTTCTGGTAGTCACGTTGAAAGAAACATAAAATGGATTTTAATAATTGCTTTTACTCATTATATCTATAGTAGCATCATTTCAACATGTAATCAGTATAGAAAGGTAAGACGATATTTTACATTCTTTCTTTTTTTGGAACTATTTTTAGATCTTGTGTGTATTTTACACTTACAGCAAATTCCAATTTCTGTCCGCCATACCTCAAGTGCTCCGAGGTCACATGTGACTAGTGGCTGCGTGTCAGACAGAATAGCCCTAGCTGGTATTGGAAAGAGGACAGGTGAGCAGAGGGAAAGAAGGAGTAGACACTGGGGTTTATTGAACATTTACTATGCCCCAGGTGGGGCCACGACTAGTGTAAGGTGTTTGATGATAAAAGATCAGATACTGTTTTTATATAAAGTGTTAATATTTTGTTTATCATGGATGTTTGATGCCAACTTTAATCTTAGGAACTGTTGCATCAAAATTTTTATCATGATTATTGACCATTTTGGTACCCCTTACATGGTAAGCCCTCACACACACTCTCCCTGAGCTCAGCCCTGGCACCGGGCACTTTCATAGAGCCTCCTAAATACCTCATCCGGGCACTAACTTGATGCAGACTCAACTGTATGTCAGAAATGGGAGAAGATTCCTCTAATTTACTGAGTCTGAGGCATCAGTTTTTAAAAATGAATTTTCAACTGAATTCAAATTAGGAATAAAGGCATCAGTAAACAAATGGAAATTCGAACTGAATTGAAGATTTTGAAACTATGTCAGGACCAAACCATAACCCAGTAGAGAGTTTATTGACTTTGATTTCCTAGTCAAGGTAACCTTTGACCATTGTACTTGCCCAATCATGGGAGAAAAGAATGAAACGACAGTTTTTTTTTTGAGATGACACTATCCTGGGCCTCATTCCCTCACCATATTATAGCTTTAATCTCCAGTTTTTAGAGGTTTTGTATCTGCAGTCTCTCTCTATGCAGTGTTATATTGGGAATGTAACACTGAAAATGCAACATATGTAGAAAGAAAGGAAAAGACTTGCTTCAAGATGTGTGCCTATTTTCAAATGAAATCCCTTTCTTATTTTTAGGGAACTGAGAAACAAAGCAAATGTTTAGTTTGGAGATAATGGGACATCAGTCTCTGCTGTTAGCAACAAGGCTTATGTTTTTTAGCAGAACGAGTTTGTTGGGGACCCTGAAGTGGACTTGATCAGAACATTGAATATCCCTGCATTGGTGAGTGGGCGTTTGAGCGTTATTACTATGTCTTTTGGAAGACAGGAAAAGCCAGGTTAGTGCTTTTTTTTTTTTTTAGGAGCTATTAAGTTATGTTAAAAATATACATATATAATAAGAAAAATACCTTTCTACCCCTTCTTTTCTTTAAAGTTCATCTTCGACGTTTTTCCAAGGTCTATCAAACAAGATCTTTTAAAATGATGATAAGATACAAATTCTAGGGTGTGTTTTCACAGTTTCTTCCTGTGTGTTCAGGGTTAGCACTTGTGCAAATAAACTGCCCTGAGAATGTTTAGGTAGCTAATCATTTTTAAAAAACATTTATTTGGTCCTTGTTTTGGTTCAGAATTTTTAGCAGTGGAATTTATATACCTCTTCTTAGTGCAGATTTCTATCTTGGATTTTATATTCTTGAAATATATAAATGGACTGCCCCACCTCCTTTGCAAATAGAAACCAATAAACCAAGTCCTTGATCACAGCCTCTTTGTGACTCCTTGGGCTCCGGCTTAATGACAGGTCCACCTCATGATGACATGTCTCCCAAACCGAAACTAGACTAAGATACAGGAAGCTTCATTCACCTCTGCCAGCCCCTTCTGCGGTTCCCACCCTAACTCCCAGGTGACTGCTTCTTAGGAGCTAGGCGCTGATGGTGGCCAGGACCTAGAGCATTAGACCCCAGATCTGGCCCTGCCTGCTGCCTAATGGCACAGGACTTTAAGGCATGCTGGCCTCGGGCCACTCAGGAGGAAGGTGGGGTCAAGGCCAAAGATGCCATTTACAAGCACTTTCCCCTTTCTGTTGTGTCTGGATAACTCAGAACCTGCAAGCGGGGCTGCCAGGCTTACATGTACACAATGAACTGCTGAGAAAGGACAGTCACTGAAGGGTCTTGTTCTTCCCTACATAGCCAGAGGTGACCTCACTGCTGACTTTTCAGCGATTTAATCCTAGCCTTAGAGTGACCAGACTGCTTTGCTGACAGGTGTCAGGAGAGAGTGGGCGGAGTGCTTTAGAGGAAACGTGGTCTCTGCTGTCTTAAATTTCCCTCTGCTCCTCAGACCGTCATGGTGTGGACCCAGGTCCAGTTCCTCAGGGAGGTCATCGAGGCCATGCTAAAAGCCTATCAAGAGAAGCTCTTTGTGACTCACACCGTGCATGAGCTGCTCTGGGGCTACAAAGATGAGATCTTGTCCCTCGTCCATGTCTTCAGATCTGAGGTCAATCCCAATTTTGGCCTGTTCTATGGGGTAAGTTTTGATTCTTATTTTCAGAACCTCTTCTTTCAACTGACAATGGGGAAGGGCACCCCAAACCAAACTCCATCTTAACATTGGGTTTCTTCTAGAAGACACAATCTCCTGGAGGTCAGATGTCTTGTAGAGTATGCAAAAAACAAGGCAGTGTTTTTTGAGAAGGAAAGAAAAACACTGCAGCAAAATGGATAGTTGGGAAGTTGGTAAAAGACAAAATTAACCTCAAGAAGAAAATGTTAGATTAAGGGTGGACTCTGAGCCTGTGATGGGTGTGCCCAAGTTTCAATGTGTAGCTATTTTCTGGCTCTGCCTGTGTCACCCTCATCATGTGATACCACGGCATCCCAGTTCCTCTACAGCAGACTGATAATTCTGTCCCCTTGCCTTCAAGGGTGTACAGAACGTAGAAGTTGTTGAAATAAAATTATAAGCAAGTTTTTAGACATTATGTATGCAAGGAATACTAAGAATAGGGTCTCATCAACTCTAAATGCTTCACTCTGGTGGAGTGGACCGGATAGGTATTCCCTAAAAGGTCCTGTCTCACAAGTCCAGAGGAAGCACAGATTTCTTGTTAAGCCGTGACTAGAACTCCCTTCTATAAATAATTTCAGGAGAGCCTCCTACTGAGAGGTACAAAGGTTTTTCAAGGCTGTTTTGGTCCCAGTGGCATCAGTCCATCAACCAAGTATTTCCTGTTTCTAATATCTTAGTATTGCTGAAATAATTTTAATTGCATAACTTGTTTTTTTGTTTTTACATCATTGACCTCTCTGGACTTATAGCCATATTATCTTATGTGATTGTGAGGATTTCATGAGATAATTTATGCCAAAATTTTAGGCCAGTGCCAGGAATATTATAAATACTCAATAAATGTTCACATCTTCCTATATTATTATTTATAGAAGAGCTTGTACATATGCTATTTCTCAGAAGTTATAGCCACATCCCAAATAAAGAATTTGTAGGAATGTGTCATATCTATATGTGCTCGTAAGAAACTAACTTGAAGAGAATATGCAACTGAGGAAACCTTTACTGAAAATAGATCTGTTATTAGTCTGGGTATGGTGGCTCATGCCTACAATCCCAGGACTTTGGTAGGCCAAGGTGGAAGGATCACTTGAGCCCAAGAATTCAAAGCCTATCTGCACAACATAGTGAGACCTTGTCTCTACAAAAAATTTAAAAAATTAGCCAGGTGAGGTGGTGGGTACCTGTCATTACAGCTACTTATTGGGAGGCTGAGGTAGGAGAATCACCTGAGCCTGCGAGGTTGATGCTGCAGTGAGCCATGATTGTGCCACTGTGCTCCAGCCTGGGCAACAAAGTGAGACCCCCAACTAAAAAAAACCCAAAACACCACTTTCTTCTAGGGCAGCTATTCTTGTATAATTGGTATCCTGGCCCTGGACTTAGATTTTAAAATTTATTATTATTGAAATACAACTCACTTACCATAAATGTTACCATCTTATAATGTACAGTTTGGTCATTGTTAGTATATTCACAAGGTTGTGCACCCATTCCTTCTAATTTCAGAACATTTTCATTATTCCAAAAGGAAACTGCATACCTTCTTGGCAGTCACTTCGGTTTCCCTCCCCACAGCCCCTAGTGGTCACTAATCTGCTTTCTGTCTCTCTGGTTGGCTGATTTTGGATATTTCATAGAAATGGAATCCCACACTATGTGACTTCTGTGTCTGGTTTTTAAATTGAGCATCGTGTTTCCAGGGTTCATCTATGTTGTAGTGTATGCTAGCACTTGTTCCTTTTTACAGTGCAGTGATGCTGTCGTAGCTCACTGCAGCCTCGAACTCCTGGGCTCAAGTGATCGTTCCACCTCCAGAGCAACTGAGACTACAGGTGCGTGGTACCATGACCCACTAGTTTAAACATTTTTTTTTAAGAGACAGGATGTTCTGCATTACCCAGGCTTTGTTGCCTAGACCTCAAACTCCTGGCCTCAAGCAATCCTCCCACTTCAGCCTCCTGAGTAGCTGAGATTACAGGTGTGTACCAGCACAATGGGCCATTCCTTTTTATGACGAATATTCCATTGTCTAAATATACTGTCTTTTGTTTATCTTTTTATTAGTTGGCAGGCATTTGGGTTTTTTCTACTTTCAGGCTACCATGACCAGGATTACTATGAACATTGTGTACAGGTTTTTGTGTGAACATTGAACATATACCTGATGTGGAATTCTCTTGGGTATATACATAGGTGTGGAGATTTGGAGTGCTATGAATTCTGTTTAAATTTTTGAGGAACTGCCAAACTGTTTTCTACAGGGGCTGTAACATTTGACATTTTCACTAGCAGTGTACAAAATTTCCAATTTCTCTACATTCTCACCAATACTTTTTATTTTCCTATTTAAAACCACCATCCTAGTGGGTGTGAACTGGTATCTCATTGTGGTTTTGCCTTCCCCAAATAACTAATGATGTTGAATATCTTTTTATGTGTTTTCTGGCCATTTGTATATTTTCTTTGAAGAAATGTCTCTTCAAATTCTTTGCCCATTTAAAAAATCGAGCTCCTGTTTGTTTGTTTTTTTTGAGTTGGAGTCTCACTCTGTCGCCCAGACTGGAGTGCAGTGGCCACTCCCGGTCACCGCAGCCTCGACCCCGCTGGGCTCCAGCGATCCTTCCGCCTCAGCCTTCCTAGTAGCCGGAATTATAGTCATGCGCTACCACGCCCAGCTGATTTTTTGATTTATTGTAGAGATGAGGTCCTGCTTTTTAAAACCATAAAGTCATAATATGATTAATATAGTATTTAGCAAAATAGTCACTGTTTCTTAGACCTGGTTTAGTCTCAGGTAGCTGTTAGGCCCAAGTAGGACAGTTTCCTGAATGTTACACTTGATAGAACTGTATCAGTGAAGGTTCTCCAGAGAAACAGAATCAAGAGGATTATTAGACATACAGAAAGAGAGAGAGAGAGGAGAGAGACTGATATATGGAGTTAGCTTGTGTGATTGAGGGGGCTGACAAGTCTGAAACACACGGGGCGGGCAAGTCTGTAACACTCGGGGCTGGCTAGAAGGCTGGAAAGGCAGGCATAAGTTTATGTGTGGTCTTGAGTTTGAAGTTTGAAGACAGGAAGTGGGCTGAAACTCAGGCAGCATTTCTGTTGCAACCTTGAGGAGAATTCCTTCTTCTCCAGGAAACCTCAGTTTTTGCTTTTGATGCTTGCAACTGATTGGATAAAGTCCATTCAGTCATATTAATGAGGGTAATATCCTTTAAGGTTAACTGATTATAGAGGTTAATGACATCTACAAAATACCTGCACAGCAACATCTGGCCTAGTGTTTGACCAAACAACTGGGCACCATAGCTTAGCCAAGTTGTCATAAAATTAACTATCACGGTTACTTTAAATTATCATATTCACTTATTTTCAGGAAAGTAGGACTAAGATAGAGACTATGTGTTTCTTTTTTTTTAAAGTTTTTATTTTATTTTATTTTTTTAATCAATATTTTTTATTATGATGTTGTGGGGGACAGTTAAGGGTTAGGTATACAAATATATTTCATTCAGGCACCCTGTTGATAAGAGATGTTTCCCCGTCCCCAGGCAGATATTTGCTACCGTTAATCCCATCTCCCTCCCCCGCCATAGTTTCCCACTACTGTCAGTCATTTTCTTATAGTATTACAATTGGATGTTCAAGGTCCATTATATGAGTGAGAACATGTGATACTCAGATCTTTGTTTCTGTGAGAGGTCACTCAGTATTATAGACTCTAGTTCCATCCTGGTTGCTGCGAAATTCATGATTTTGTTCTTTTTGATGGCTGTGTAGTATTCCATCGTGTATATGTACCACAATTTTTAAATCCAGTCCTCTTTTGATGGGCAGCATGGCTGCTTCTAGGTTCTTGCTATTGTGAACAATGATGCGATAAACATTCGTGTGCAGGTATATTTTTTATAGAGTGATTTGAGATCTTCAGGGTATATTCCCAGTAGGGGGATTGCAGGGTCATATGGGAGGTTGATGTTTAGAGCTTTTAGGAATCGCCACACTGCTTTCCACAGAGGTTGCACTAGTTTACACTCCCACCAACAGTGTAGAAGTGTTCCCTTTTTGCCACACCCTCTCCAGCAGCTGTTATTTTTTGAGTTGTTGATAATTGCTATTCTGACTGGAGTTAGGTGGTATCTCAGTGTGGTTTTGATTTGCATCTCCCTGATAATTAGTGAGGTTGAGCATTTCTTCATGTGTCTGTTGGCTGCTCAGATGTCTTCCTTTGTGAAGTGTCTGTTCATATCTTTTGCCCATTTTATAATGGGGTTGTTTGTTTTTTTCTTTTCAGCACGTTTGAGTTCCTTGTAGATCCAAGATGTTAAGCCTTTGTCAGACCTGGTGTTGGCAAATACTTTTTCCCAGTCTGTAGGCTGTCTCCCTGCTCTCTTGATGGTTTCTTTGACTCTGCAGAAGCTTGTCAGTTTAATAAGGTCCCACTTGTCTATCTTCTCTTTTATGACCTGTGGGTTTTGGGTTTTGTTCAGGAATTGGATGCCAGTTCCAATTTCCATGAGGGGATGACCTTCATTTTCTAAGGTTCTTATGGTTTGAGGTTTTACATTTAGGTCTCTGATCCATTTGGAGTTAACTTTTGTGCATGGGGACAGATAGGGATCCTGTTTCAATCTTCTGTATGTGGTCAGCCAGTTTTCCCAGCACCATTTACTGAATAGGTTCTTCTCTCCCCAGTGGTAGGTGGTGAAGGCTTTGTCAAAGATGAGTTGCTTGAGAAAATGAGGTTTTGCTTCTGGAATCTCAATTCTACTCCATTGATCTATATGCCTGTTCCTATACCAATAGCAAGCTGTTTTGATGATTGTAGCTTTATAGTAAAGTCTGAAGTCTGGTAATGTGATACCTCCTGCTTTGTTTTTTTTGCTGAGGATTGTTCTGGCTATTCTTGGACATTTGTGTTTCCATATGAATTCCTGTGTTGTTTTTTATAGGTCAGAGAAGAATGTTGCTGGTAATTTGATGGGTATTGCATTGAATTTGTAGATTGCCTTAGGTAAGATGGACATCTTCACAATGTTGATTCTTCCAATCCATGAGCATGGGATATTTTTCCACTTGTTTGTGTCATCTTTGATTTCTTTGAGCATTGTTTTAGAGTTTTCATTGTGAAGGTCTTTCACGTCTCTGGTTAGGAAGATGCCAAGGTATTTCATTTTTTTGGTGGCTATTGTGAATGGAATTGTGTTTGTTATTTGGGTTTCTGTTTATTATTGGTGTAAAGAAATGCGATTGTCTTTTGCACATTTATTTTGTATCCTGAGACTTTGCCAAAGGCCTTTATCAGTGTAAGGAGGTTTTTGACAGATACTCTTGGGTTTTCAAGGTACACAATCATATTATCTGCAAAGAGAGCTAACTTGACTTCTTCTTTTCCTATTTGGATACCCCTGATTGCCTTCTTTTCTCTGATTGCTCGAGCCAGGACTTCCAATACTATGTTGAACAGGAGGGGTGAGAGTGAACATCCTTGTCTTGTTCCAGTTTTCAGGGGAATTGGTTCCAATTTTTGTCCGTTTAGGAGTATGCTGACTGTGGGTTTCTTGTAGATGGCTTTTACTATTTTGAGGTATGTTCCCCGTATGCCTAACTGTTCTAGGGTTTTTATCAAGAAGGGGTGCTGGATTTTCTCAAAAGCTTTTTCTGCATCTAATGATATAATCATGTGGTTTTTGTTTTGACATCTGTTGATGTATTTAATTACATTTATGGTTTTACGAATGTTGAACCAGCCTTGCATCCCAGGAATGAAGCCTACTTGGTCATGATGGATGATTTTTGAGATGTATTGTTGAATCCGGTTTTCTAGGATCTTGTTGAGAATTTTAGCGTCTATATTCATCAAAGATTTTGTCCTGTAGTTCTCTTTCTTTGTTGGATCTTTACCTGGCTTGGGTATCCATGTGATGTTGTCTTCGTAAAACGATTTGGGGAGAGTTCCATCTTTTTCAATTGCCTGGAATACCTTCCATAGGATTGGCATCAACTCCTACTTAAATGTCTTGTGGAATTCTGCTGGAAAGCCATCTGGACCAGGGCTTTTTTTTGTAGGTAGTTTTCTTATTACATAGTCGATTTCCTTGATTGTTATTGGTCTATTTAGGGTCTCAATTTCTTCTTGTTCCAACCTAGGTAGGTTGTGTGATGTCAGAAAGTCCTCCATTTCCTTAAGGTTTTAAAGTTTGTTTCCATACAAGTGTACGTAGTAGTCTCTGATGATCTTTTGTATTTCTTCAGGGTCAGATGTGACTTCATCTTTTGTGTTTCTGATTGTGCTTATTTGGTTTTTTTCTCTTTTTTTCTTGGTCAGTCTAGCTAGGGGACCATCGATCTTGTTTATCCTTTCGAAGAACCAGCTTTTTGTTTCATTGATTTTTTTTGTATTATCTTTTTGTCTTCTATGTCCTGGATTTGGGCTTTGATTTTGGTGATCTGGATTCTTCTGCTGAAATTAGGGTTTTTGTGGTCTTGTTTTTCAAGCTTCCTTAGGTGGCTGTTAGGCTGTTAATTTGTGTTCCTTCCATTTTCTTCATGTGTGTTTGTAGGGATGTAAATTCCCCTCTTACTACAGCTTTTAAGGCATCCCAGAGATTTTGGTAAGATGTTTCTTCATTTTCATTTGTTTCCAGGTATCTTTTGATCTCTGTTTTGATTTCATCATTGACCCGGGAGTTGTATAGCATCATGCTGTTTAGTGTCCATGTCTTTGTGGGTTTTGGGGGGACTTTGTTGTTGTCAATGTTTATTTTTATTCCACTGTGGTCCAAGAAGGTGCATAGTAGAATTTCGGTCCTTTTAAATTTGCTTATGCTTGATTTATGGCCAATTATGTGGTCGATCTTAGAATACGTTCTATGCGGTGATGAGGAGAATGTGTATTCTGTGGTCTTTGGATGGAGTGTTCTGTAGGTATCAATTAAGTCCATTTGGTCCAGAGTCACATTGAGGTTCTGGTTCTCCTTGCTGATTTTTTGTCCTGATGATCTGTGTAGGTTTGTGAGTGGGGTATTAAAGTCCCCAGTTATGATGGTGTTAGAGTCAATATCTTTCTTTAGTTTTCCTAGAAGTTGCTTTATGAAGGTTGGCCCACCTATGTCAGGTGCATATATGTTTAGGATAGATATTTCTTGTTGATGGAGTGAACCTTTTATCATTATGTAGTGGCCCTCTGTATCCTTTTTAATTTTTGATAGCTTTAATGGTATTTTGTCTGAAATTAGAATTGTGACTCCTCCCTTCTTTTGTGTTCCATTCGCCTGAAAATTTGTTTCCCATCCTCTTACTTTAAATCTGTGTATGTCCTTTCTAGTGAGATGGGTCTCTTGAAGGCAGTATATTGCTGCCTGGTGATATTTTATCCATTTTGCCATTCTATGTCTTTTCAGTGGTGCGTTTAGTCCATTCACATTCAGGCTAATTATTGAAATGTGAGAGTTCGTCCCTATCATAGAGTTCTTATAGAGTTGTTGTTCTTCCACTTGGTTTTTTTGGTCTTTCTTTGGTTTTGGGGTTGGTTCATGTATATTTTATTCTTTTTCCTGTACTCTTGTGAAGAACGTTGTTCTTTTTCCTTTTCTTCTGTGTTTAGTACTTTCTTTTTTTTATAATTAATCAGTATTTTTTATTATCGTTTTGTGGGGTACTGTTAAGGGTTAGGTGTACAATTACGTTTCATTCAGGCACCCTGTTGATAAGAGGTGTTTTCCCAGTCCCAGATAGATATTAGCTACTGTTAATCCCATCCCCCTCCCCCCCCATAATTTCCCAGTACCGTCAGTCATTTTCTTATAGTATTATATTGGATGTTCAAGGTCCATTATATGAGTGAGAACATGTGATATTCTGATCTTTGTTTCTGTGAGAGGTCACTCAGTATTATAGATTCTAGTTTCATCCAGGTTGCTGCGAAATTCATGATTTTGTTCTTTTTTATGGCTGTGTAGTTTTCCATCGTGTATATGTACCACATTTTTTTAATCCAGTCCTCTTTTGTTGGGCAGCATGGTTGTTTCCAGGTTCTTGCTATTGTGAACAATGCTGTGATAAACATACATGTGCAGATATCTTTTTTATAGAGTGATTTGTGTTCTTCAGGGTATATTCCCTGTAGGGGGATTGCAGGGTCATATGGAGGTCAATTTTTAGAGCTTTCAGGAATCGCCACACTGCTTTCCACAGAGGTTGCACTAGCTTACACTCCCACCAACAGTGTAGAAGTGTTCCCTTTTCACCACACCCTCTCCAGCAGCTGTTATTTTTTGAGTTGTTGATAATTGCCATTCTGACTGGAGTTAGGTGGTATCTCAGTGTGGTTTTGATTTGCATCTCCCTGATGATTAGTGAGGTTGAGCATTTCTTCATGTGTTTGTTGGCTGCTCGAATGTCTTCTTTTGTGAAGTGCCTGTTCATATTTTTTGCCCATTTTATAATGGGGTTGTTTGTTTTCTTCTTTTCAGTACGTTTCAGTTCCTTGTAGATCCAGGATGTTAAGCCTTTGTCAGACCTAGAGTTGACAAATACTTTTTCCCAGTGTGAAGGCTGTCTCCCTGCTCTGCTCTCTTGATGGTTTCTTTGGCTTTGCAGAACCTTGTCAGTTTAATAAGGTCCCATTTGTCTATCTTCTCTCTTAAGTCCTGTGGGTTTCGGGTTTGTACAGGAATTGGATGCCAGTTCCAATTTCCATGAGAGTATTTCCTTCCTTTTCTAAGGTTCTTATGGTTTGAGGTTTTACATTTAGGTCTCTGATCCATTTGGAGTTAACCTTTGTGCATGGGGATAGATTGGGATCCTGTTTCAATCTTCTACATGTGATCAGCCAGTTTTCCCAGCACCATTTACTGAATAGGTTCTCCTCTCCCCATTGGTAGGTGGTGGGGGCTTTGTCGAAGATGAGTTGGCTGAGGAATTGAGGTTTTGCTTCTGGAATCTCAATTCTGTTCCATTGATCTATATGCCTATTCTTGTACCAATACCAAGCTGTTTTGATGATTGTAGCTTTATAGTAAAGTTTGAAGTCTGGTTTTGTGATACCACCTGCTTTGTTTTTTTTTGCTGAGGATTGTTCTGGCTATTCTTGGACGTTTGTGTTTCCATATGAATTCCTGTGTTATTTTTTCTAGTTCTGAGAAGAATGTTGTTGGTAATTTAATGGGTATTGCATTGAATTTGTAGATTGCCTTAGGTAAGATGGACATCTTCACAATGTTGATTCTTCCGATCCATGAGCATGGGATATTTTTCCACTTGTTCGTGTCAGCTTTGATTTCTTTGAGCAGTGTTTTGTAATTTTCATTGTAAAGGTCTTTCACGTCTCTGGTTAGGAAGATGCCAAGGTATTTCATTTTTTTGGTGGCTATTGTGAATGGAATTGTGTTTTTTATTTGGGTTTCTCTTTGTTTATTATTGGTGTAGAGAAATGCGATTGTCTTTTGTACATTTATTTTGTATCCTGAGACTTTGCCAAAGGCCTTTATCAATGTAAGGAGGCCTTTGACAGATTCTCTTGGGTTTTCAAGGTACACCATCATATCATCTGCATAGAGAGATAACTTGACTTCCTTTTTTCCTATTTGAATACCTCTGATTGCCTCCTCTTCTCTGATTGCTCTAGCCAGGACTTCCAATACTATGTTGAACAGGAAGGGAGAGAGCGGGCATCCTTGTCTAGTTCCAGTTTTCAGGGGAATTGGTTCCAATTTTTGTCCATTTAGGAGTATGCTGACTGTAGGTTTCTCGTAGATGGCTTTTACTATTTTGAGGTATGTTCCCCGTATGCCTAGATGTTCAAGGGTTTTTATCAAGAAGGAGTGCTGGATTTTATCAAAAGCTTTTTCTGCATCTAATGATATGAACATGTGGTTTTTGTTTTGACATCTGTTGATGTATTTAATTACATTTATGGTTTTACGAATGTTGAAGCAGCCTTGCATGCCAGGAATGAAGCCTACTTGGTCATGGTGGATGATTTTTGAGATGTATTGCTGAATCCTGTTTGCTAGGATTTTGTTGAGAATTTTAGCATCTATGTTCATCAAAGATATTGGCCTGTAGTTCTCTTTCTTTGTTGGATCTTTACCTGGCTTGGGTATCAATGTGATGTTGACTTCATAAAATGATTTGAGGAGAGTTCCATCTTTTACAATTGCCTGGAATACCTTCAGTAGGATTGATATCAGCTCCTCCTTGAATGTCTTGTATAATTCTTCTGGAAAGTCATCTGGACCAGGGCTTTTTTTTGTAGGAAGTTTTCTTATTACATAGTCGATTTCCTTGATTGTAATTGATCTATTTAGGGTCTCAATTTCTTCTTGTTCCAATCTAGGTAGGTTGTGTGATGTCAGAAAGTCCTCCATTTCCTTGTGGTTTTCAAGTTTGTTTCCATACAAGTGTACGTAGTAGTCTCTAATGATCTTTTGTATTTCTTCAGGGTCAGATGTGACTTCATCTTTTGTGTTTCTGATTATGCTTATTTGTTTTTTTCCTCGTTTTTTCTTGGTCAGTCTAGCTAGGGGACCATCAATCTTGTTTACCCTTTCGAAGAACCAGCTTTTTGTTTCATTGATTTTTTTTGTATTATCTTTTTGTCTTCTATCTCCTGGATTTGGGCTTTGATTTTGGTGATCTGGATTCTTCTGCTGAAATTAGGGTTTTTGTGGTCTTGCTTTTGCAGCTTCTTTAGGTGGCTTGTTAGGTTGTGAATATCTGTTCCTTCCATTTTCTTCATGTGTGTTTGTAGGGATATAAATTCCCCTCTTACTACAGCTTTCAGGGCATCCCAGAGATTTTGGTAAGATGTTTCTTCATTTTCATTTGTTTCCAGGTATCTTTTGATCCCTGTTTTGATTTCGTCATTGACCCAGGAGTTGTTTAGCATCATGCTGTTTAGTGTCCATGTCTTTGTGGGTTTGGGGGGGACTTTGTTGGTGTCGATGTTTATTTTTATTCCACTGTGGTCTGAGAAGGTGTTTGGTAGAATTTCGGTCCTTTTAAATTTGCTTATACTTGATTTATGGCTGAGTATGTGGTCAATCTTAGAATATGTTCCATGTGGTGATGAGTAGAATGTGTATTCTGTGGTCTTTGGATGGAGTGTTCTGTAGGTATCAATTAAGTCCATTTGGTCCAAAGTCACATTGAGGTTCCCGATCTCCTTGCTGATTTTTTGTTCTGATGATCTGTCTAGGGTTGTGAGTGGGGTATTAAAGTCCCCAGTTATGATAGTGTTAGAGTCAATATCTTTCTTTAGTTTTCCAAGAAGTTGCTTTATGAAAGTTGGCGCACCTATGTTGGGTGCATATATGTTTAGGATAGATATTTCTTGTTGATGGATTGAACCTTTTATCATTATGTAGTGGCCTTCTGTATCTTTTTTGATTTTTAATAGTTTGAAGGGATATTTTGTCTGAAATTAAGATGGCTACTCCTCCTTTCTTTTGTATTCCGTTCGCCTGGAAGTTTGTTTCCCATCCTCTTACTTTGAGTCTGTGGATGTCCTTTCTAGTGAGGTGAGTCTCTTGAAGGCAATAGATTGTTGCCTGATGATATTTTATTCATTTTGCCAATCTATGTCTTTTCAGTGGTGCATTTAGTCCATTCACATTTAGGCTAATAATTGAAATGCAAGAGTTGATCTCTGTCATAAGGTTCTTACAGAGTTGTTCCTGTTTATTTGTTGTCTTTCTTTGGGTTTTGGAGTTGGTTCAGGTGTGTTTTTAATCTTTTGCCTGTACTCTTGTGAAGAATGCTGATGTTTTTTTTCTTTTTCTTCTGTGTTCAGTACTTTCTTAAGTGTTTCTTGTAGTGGTGGTCTGGTGGCAGTGTAGGTTCTTAGGGATTGGATGTCTGGAAAAGATTTCAATTCTCCCTCACTAATGAAGCTTAGTTTGACTGGGTAGGTTATACTTGGTTGAAATTGTTTCTCTTTTAGTACTTTGAAGATAGGTCTCCAGGCTCTCCTGGCCTGAAGTGTTTCTGTGGATAAATCTGCTGCTATTCGAATTGGTTTTCCCTGGTAGGTAGTCTGGCCTTTTTCTCTTGCTGCCTTTAGGATTTTTCCTTTCATAGCTACTTTGTTTAGGCGAATTATTATGTGTCTGGGAGTTGGTCTTCTCGTTTGTTGTCTTGCAGGGGTTCTCTGAATCTCTTGTGTTTGAATTTTTTCATCTTTAATGAGATGAAGGAAGTTTTCTTGAATGATTTCATGAAATGTTTGTTCCAGTGTGGCTTCTGTTTCTCTTTCTGCCTCAGGAAGCCCAATTATTCTTAGGTTTGGTCTCTTGAAGTGATCATTCATCTCTTGCAGGTTTTGTTCTGTCTTTTTGAGCTTCTTTTCTATGCTTTTGACAGTTTGGGTTAGTTCTGTGTTTTGGTCTTAGAGCTCTGAGATTCTTTCTTCTGCTTGGCTGATTCTGCTTTCCATGCTTATTAGTCTGTTGTTCATTTCCATCACAGTATTCTTTACTGCTGTCATTTCTGACAACAGCTCCTTCCTATTTTCCTCTTGTCTCTCCTCAATTTTTTTTAATTCTCTCCATTAATGTCTTGATGTCTGAGTTTGTTGCATGTAGCCAGTCATTCTGGGGACTCTTCATTGTCTGTGTTCCAGAATCTGTTTTCTCATTGTCTGATTTCCCAGGGGTCTGTGTAAGACCTATATTCTTCTTTTGGTTTTTCTTCATTTGTGCGGTTTTTCCACCTCCCTACTTCTTCCTTCCCTCCACGTCACCGTCTTGTTTAATTTTGTTATAATTTTGTTTAATTTTGTTCAATCTCCCATTCTTTATGTATGTCCTCTTACTTTGTTCAATTCTGAAGTTGCACTGTAGGTTGGAGGTGGTGCTTTTTGCAGTTTTGAGATGTATTTAAGGGGAGAGCTGTGATTCAAAATCTGTCTGCAGGTCCTGGTATTCGCTGACAGGTGTGTGGATATTGTGGAACCCACTTCCCACTGCCCTGGAATCTGTTCATGCAGTGGGGCTGTAGGTTTACTCCCTGAAATAAAATGTGGTTAGCAGAGGGGGGAGAAAGGAGCAGATAGTGGATTGAAGAGGGGAGTGGAGAGATAGAGGAATAAGGGAGGAAACTAACAAGTGTGCCAACAAATAGAGAGAGAGGCCTATACTGAAACAGATAAAAATGATAGACCACAGCTACATTCGAACCAACTCTCATACAAACAAAAATAAAACATATAGTGATGCTAACATACTAGCTATCCAACCACCTTTTTAGTGTGCTGTTCCTCTATACAAAGACATGGTTTACAGACAGAAGAAAAGAGAAGAAAAGGAAAATGAAAAGAGAAAAAAGGGGAACAATACAGTAGGAGTAGTATTAAGTCATTAAACTAATAGAATCAATGAAGCACACTCTGAGACATTTCATTTAAGTCCAATGTCCTTTCAGGTCTTATTTCTAGTTTTCTTTTCAAGCTAGTAAATTAGTTTGCAGTTAGGGTCAGTTCCCCTGATCAGCTGTGAAAGGCAGTTCTGATTAACCTCGGTTCTGAAGTTTGGTCTATGTCTTTATCAAGCTTGTTTCTCCCGTTTCAGTGTTGTTACCTTGAATTGCCAGCAGGTGGTGCTATCTCATCTGTTCGCCCCAGAGGGGGTGGGGCCGGACAGGAACAAGATGGCTGCCTGCCTCCGAGCAGGCAACAGAAGCCCCATGCAGGCGGGCAGGACAATCTCAGACACAGGAGAGGTGGCAGCAATCCCAGCAGATCTTCCTTGAAGCGGTTTGGTGTGGATCTCCTCAGGCCGGGTTTTGATGAGCTACCCGTCCCAGAGCGCTGGGCGGCCAGTGGGAGCGCTGGGCGGGAGCTGTTTAGTACTTTCTTAAGTGTTTCATGTAGAAGTGGTCTGGTGGCAGCATAAGTTCTTAGGGATTGGATATCTGGGAAAGATTTTAATTCTTCCTCGCTGATGAAGCTTAGCTTGGCTGGGTAGGTTAATCTTGGTTGAAATTGTTTATCTTTTAGGACTTTGAAGATAGGGCTCCAAGCTCTCCTAGCCTGCAGGGTTTCTGCAGATAAATCTGCTGCTATTCTGATTGGTCTTCCATGGTAGGTGATCTGGCCTTTTTCTCTCACTGCCTTTAGGATTTTTTCTTTTATGCCTACTTTGTTTAGGTAAATTATTATGTGTCTAGGAGTTGGTCTTCTCATTTGTTATCTTGCAGGAGTTCTCTGAATCTCTTGTATTTGAATTGTTGCATCACTGATTAGGTAAGGGAAGTTTTCTTGAATGATCTCACGGAAAGTTTGTTCCAGTGCAGTCTCTGTCTCTCTTTCTGCCTCAGGAAGGCCAATTACTCTTAGGTTCGGTCTCTTGAAGTAATTGCTCATCTCTTGAAGGTTTTGTTCTGTCTTTTTGAGCTTATTTTCTTGTTTTTAAGAGTTTGGGTTAGTTCTATATTTTGGTCCTCAAACTCTGAGATTCTTTCTTCTGCTTGGGTAATTCTGCATTCCATGCTTATCAGTTTGTTATTTATTTCATTCACAGTATTCTTTATTACTGTTATCTTAGATATCAGCTCCTTCCTAGTTTCTTCTTGTGTCTCCTCAATTCTTTTTAATCTCTCCATTAATGTCTTGATATCTAGGTTTGTAGTTTGAGAACCTTCATTCTGGGGGCTCTTCATTGTTTGCATTCTGTAGTCAGTTTCCTCAGTGTCTGCCCTTCCTGGGGTCTTGGAGAGACCTATACTCTTCTTTTGGTTTTCTTCATTTGTGTAGATTTTTCTCTCTCTCCTCCTTTCCCTCCCCTTCTTTAATTCTGTTTTTGAGGGAAGGTGGGGTTGATTTTATTTCTCTTTTGCAATATCCTGTTCTTCCTTATGAGGGTCTTCTGGCTTTGTTCACTTTTGAGGTTGGAGTGTAGGCTACAATCTGTACTTTTTGAAGTTTTGAGGTAATTGAGAGGGAAGCTATGGTTCAGAATGTATATGCTGATTCTAGCATCCACAAACAGGTGTATGAGCACATTGGAACCTATTTCTCTCTGCCTTACAATCTGTCCGTTCAGCAGTATGTAGTCTTGGTCCCTAGATTAAGAAGAGGGGTATAAAAGAGGAAAATAATGGAGGAAGTTGGGGTCAATAGGAAGTTAGAATGAGAGAAGAGCGAGAGGAAAAACAGACATACATACCAACTATCAGATGAGAGAGAGACACAAGGCCCGAAAGAAGTGAAAAAGAGACACGTAAGAAAGAGTCCCTAAGGAATACTGATAGCTACACAGAGACAGACCAATAAAATCAAGAAACAGTGTAAGAGTGTAAGTCAGAAGGCAAACAACAAACGTGATCAAAACAAACAGTCAAAATGATAAAATCATAAGTCAAAATAGGTGATCAGATTATAGTCACTTCAGCTCTGATCTCTGGCCTCTCCCCTTTGTTTTTCATTGCAGGCAGCTAGATTTACTCACAGTTTGGGTTTTTTTTTTTTTTTTTTTTTTTAGTCAGCTGCTTGGGCGTTTCTTTTGTTTGATTCAGCGTAGGGGTGGGGCTTTGTCTCCTGTTTTATGACGTTTCCTTAGGAACTGAGGTAGGGTTTGTTGATAGGTGGGCAGGGCAATGGAAGTCTCTGCCTGGAGAATGGCCGAGGCAGTTTTTGCAGATCTGTTTCTCTCCGCTTGTCTGGGTCCCCCAGTTTGCGATCATGCACTGAGCGCCTCAGCCAAGGTGTGCCCAGAACTCCAGATCTCCAAAGCTCCAAAGAGCAGGCGGTGAGTGGCGAAAGTGGCCCTGGGCCCCCCACAGGCTACTTCGGCCAGGAATGGGACTGGTGTCTCTGAGGGGCGGGCGCCTGGAGCCTCCCTGAGTGACCGGCGGCTTGGTGCTGGGTGCCAGGCAGGAGAAATGTAGCCGGGAAGGGAGCTGGGACCCAAGACTCCCACGCACACAATGGAACAGCAGCATCAGAAGGCCGCAATATCCGGCCCTATGTGGGACTGAAGTTCCCCGGGCCTCAGACCAGCGCAGCTGGTGGTGAGCTGGAGGATGGGGGAAGAAAAGTAAGAGTTTTTGGGAACTCACGTTTGGAGAATCTCACAAGTCCACCAATGCCATTGCCATCTTGTTCCTGTCCAGTGAGACTATGTGTTTCTAACTGGAGAAGACAATTACCTTAACTTTACAAAGATTGTGGAATTGAATGGAAAACCTAAGTCTAGTGATTTATCAGTGCAATTATTTTTTTCAATTTTCATTTAAACTGAATATCTATTTCTGTATCATTTACAAAATTTTAACATTCTTTTTTGGGATGAAAAATGTATATATATGTAAATAGTTTTGTAATTATTATTTTACAAATAGATGGGACTGAATACTTTACAAATTTATTGTTAGTGATTTGCAGACTTTTCATGGCCAGGCATGACTCACAAGCCAGTGAAAAGTCTCACTCTTCCCTACTGAACAATGTTTACAGCTACAGAACAAATATTTTTCAAACCATCACTTATATTGGAGAGGGAGGGGAGAGAGTCTCTTTTAAATTTAATTTCATGGTTGTGGATTGTTGGTGTGTTTTTTCATTAAAGATGAAATTCATTTGAGTTCAGTATTGTAATATTTCAAAAATTTTTTAGTTTTAATACTTATAATTTATAAACTAACTCCAAAAAGAAACTGAGTCAGCTTGCAATAAAGCTAAATATAAAACAATATGATTTTTTTTTAAGTTAGAAGAATTAGAAAACTTGAAGAGAAAAGGAGGCTAATTCTTCAGAGCCTGAGTGAGAGGAATTCTGTTCTTGAGCATTCAATTTACTTCTAAGCCTTCCGGCAATCCAGGCAAAAAGAGGTATACAAAGAGCTTTTTGGTTTTTTGTTGCCTATATTATTTCAAGAAAAATAGGCTTCTTTCTGGCTACAAGTTCTGGGAGAAGTTCATTGTGTGGAACTTTTGTAAAAGAAGCTTTAGGTAATGTAACAAAAAACTTCAATAGCATTTCTATATAAAATGTAGAAATATGTATCACATGACCATTTCCAATATTGCCAACCCACTGAAATAATTTAGCAGAAAGCTTAGCTAATATCCTTGGGGTGCCTTTCTTCCTGTTAACCTAAACTGATGCAAAGGTAGAAGATTTTCAAAAGCCTGGGATATTAACGGTTAGCTTGCCTCATTAGTGCTTCTCCCATATTAGTTGTCTGGCTGATAAAAAGAGCAAGACAGCTTCTCTCCAATAATTATTAAGGGAAAAAGCAAGAAACTGAGCAGTGTGCCCAGTATACTACCTTCTTTATAAAACAAAGATTTAAGAAAGTATGCCAATGCCTATACATGTCAATAAACATATCAAGCATGCATGTGGAAGTTGGGAGGGGGGAGTCACTTCACATATAGACAAACCTCAGTCAGGTAATGAAGGTTTATGTCCACAGTGGTAAGCCATGCTGACAGCACGGTGATCACGGGCAGAAAATAGTACTTTACCTTGGTAGTCTTCTTACTGGAAACCCAAACCACTCAAACCATGAGAAAAACACCAGACAAATCCTAAAGGAGGTCATCAAATACAAGGAAAGCGTGATAAACTATGACAGGAGCCTAAGGTCACATGACAACTCATGTTGTGTGGCATCCTGGATGGATCCTGAAGCAGAAAAAGGGCATTGGAAAAAACTTAAGAAATCTGAATCAAGAATGGACTTGAGTTAATAATAATAATGGATCATTGTCACTCCATTCGTTGTAACAAATATGCTACAGGAATGTAGGATGCTAATAATAGGAGAAACTGAGTGTCAAATACAGGAGGACTCTCTGTGCTATCTTCACAACTTTTCTGTAAATCTAAGACTTTTGTTTTAAATAAAGAGTTTAAATTTTAAAAAACACATATGTGGGCTGGGCGTGGTGGACTATGCCTATAATCCCAGCACTTTGGGAGACCAAGGTTAGAGGATTGCTTGCGCCCATGGGTTCAATTCCAGCCCGGGCGACTTGGCGAGACTTCATCTCTACAATAAATAAAAAAATTAGCCAGGCGTGGTGGTGCATGATAAAAAGAGCAAGACAACTCTTTTGGAAGACTGATGTGTAAGGATCGCCTAAGCCCAGTTGGTCGCGGCTGTGGTGGCTGTGAACGTGCCACTGTACTCCAAAGTCTTGGGATTTCAATCGTGCCTGGCTCTGACCCATATTTAACAATTTTTTTCCCAAAAATATAAAGCTATATATGGTCCCTCTTTTACTTCCAAACAAGGTAATAGTTTTACACATTTTTTGATATACACATGGATCTTCCTAGTTATTCTTGTTTCACCTTCTCAGGAAGTCAAATACATTTAAACATTAATTTTTTTATAGCAAATACTTAACTGAATTTACACATGTATTAATTTAGTATTTTTTTTCTTCACCTCTTCCCTTAGGGCTATGTTTTCTTTTGCTAAACAGTATCCATGAGTATAGTGGGTCTCAACCAGGGACAGTTTTGTCTCCCAGGGGACATTTGTTGATGTCTGGACATATTTGCTGATGTTACAACTAGGGGCTGCTACTGGCATCTGCTGGGTGGTGGCCTGAGATGCTGCTAACATGCTGCAAATTATAGAACTGTGCCTACTACAAAGCATTCTCAACCCCACATGTCCACAGATTGAGAAGTCCAGCAGGATGAGATATTTCAGTAAGGATCCCCAAAACTTTGCAGATCTTAAAATGTCATTATTCCACTCTTTGTTTTGCATGATTTTAGCCAGGCATGAAATTCTAGGTCAGCAGTTCACAACTATGACCATATTACTCCACTGACTTGGCATCTGTCTTTTTCCTTGTTCTTCTGTGGTTTTACTACAGTATATCCTGATTTGAACTCACTTCATTTATTCTGTTTAACCCTTGGGGCATATTTTCAAACCAAAGTCTCATGTCTTTCTTCATCAGTTATCTCTTCAGTTACTGCTTCTCTGTTGTTCACTCCATTCTTATTCCCCTCACAACCATCTTCTCTTAAATATTTATCAGAGCATCTCCATTCTCTGTATCTTGATCCTTTAATTTTTTATTTTTCTGAGCTCCTATTTGTGCAAATTCCTTAGAATTGCTTTCCAATTTGTCAGTTCTCTCTTCAACTGTGTACGGTCTAGAGTTTTATACCTATATTGACTTTTTCTTTCAGAAACTGTTTTTTATTTCAAAGATTTCCGATTTTCTATTTTTTAATCTCCCTACTTTTTTAATATTGTAATAAACTCCCATTATATTTCAAAGATATTATTCTTTCATTTGTTTCTCTGAGGATACTAAACAACATACTTATTTAAAGTATTAGGCAGAGGCCAGATGCGGTGGCTCGTGCCCTGTGATCCCAGCACTTTGGGAGGTAAAAGTGGGACGATCGCTTGAGCCTAAGGGTTCGAGATCAGCCTGTATAGCATAGCGAGATCTTGTCTCCAGAAAAAATAAAAAAATTAGCCAGGCACGGTATCACACACCTGTAGTCCCTGTTACTTGGGAGGCTGAGGTGGAAGTCGCCTGAGCCCAAGAGGTCAAGGCTGAAGTGAGCTGTGATTGTGCCATTGCACTCCAGGAGCCTGAATGAGACAGTGAGACCCTGACTCAAAACAAACAAAAAAGTATTAGGCCATCTGTTCTATTGTTTTAGTTTCATCTAAAGTGAATTCATCTCCTTAAGATTGATTATGTTGCCTGCTCCTTAACAGAGGCTTCCTTTGATTAAAAAAAAAAGTAGATTTGTGGAATTCTTTTGGCTGGGAAGCTAGTCAGTTCTTTTTATTTATTATTTTTTTTTTCTACAAACACGAGTTTAATTGGTCCTTGGGGCTCTGCAAGGAAGAAATAACCAGACTTCCCTGTTGCCAAACGAAGTCTATTCCTGAAACGTAAAGAGCAACACACCTCCTCTGAGTACTGGTGAGTCCCCAGAAAGCTCAAGGAAGAGCCAAGGGCCAGAAGCGATAGACTTAACCCTTTCCTATAGGATCGGGGTGGGGGCAGTGCCCCAAAGTCCTGGAGCCCAGGAGCAGGGGTCAGCAGAAATGGGGCGGGCAGGGTTTTCGGTCTATTCACACCAGGGCAGCTGGGACAACGCCCACCCTCCCCAGATGCTCTTGGACATGCTGCTCCGGACAACTAGGGTGGGAACTGCTGGCAAGGGGACAAAGCACTGGGGAGAGCGCCACAAGAACCAAGAGGCTTTTAAAAAAATCTGTGTGTGTGTGTGTGTGTGTGTGTATCTGTCTACTCACCCACCTGTCTACCTGCTTCTTTCTGTCTTCTCCCCTTTCTATCTGTGTGTGTGTCTGTCTGTCTGTCTGTGTCTGTGTCTACCTACCCACTTGCCTATCTACTTCTGTCTGTCCTCTCCCTTCTCCCTGTGTCACAGCTTTGCCATTGTCTCTGTGTGGCCCACTCCAGAACCCCCAGTACAGAACCAGGGTATGTAGGTTAGCCTCTTACCCAACAGTTATGTTGGAAAATCAGCAGGCAGCTTGGCTCAGGCTCCGATTATGAAGCTACCTCTGGTCCTTCCTGCCTTCCCAGCCAGTAAGCCTTGTACATGTTTGAATCCATGCAGCAGGTAGAAGCTGCTTTCTCCAGCCTCTCTTCATGAGCAGGGAGTCTCTGCCCCAGGCCCTGATCCCTTGGTGGGCCACTTGGGACCTTTACAGTCAGCTCCTAATGGCCTCCAGGAGCTGACCTTCCATTCTTCTTCCTTATCCACATCTGCAGTGCAGTGGCTTTAACCCTACCCACCACTTTTCATTTATCATCTTTTTATTGTCTGGGGAGATGTTTGTGTTTCAGCATAAGCCTTTTAGATATTTCCTTTTTGTGTTCTGTCAGTCACTACTTTGTATTTTTACTTGGAAGAGGACCTCAGTTCATGAACTTAGAGGGCCACCTTGACCAGAAATTGGAAGAATTAGTATGCATTGCCTGCTTAGTCTGTTTTATACTGTTCTAGTCCATTCAAGCTGTAATAGTAGAAATGTATCTCCCACAGTTCTGGAGGCTGGGAAGTCCAAGATCAAGGCATTGTTGGATTTGGTGTCAGCTGAGGACTCACTTCCCTGTAGGTGACTGTCTTCTTACTGTAACTTCACATGGTAGAAGGGTGAGGGAGTCTGAAGTTCTCCTCTCTCTTTTTTTTCCTGAGTGAGGGTCTCACCTTCTTGCCTAGGCTGGAGTACAGTGGCATGATCATGGCTTACCACAGCCTTGACTTACTGGTCTCAGGCAATCCTTCCATCTCAGGCTCCCAAATAGCTGAGACTACAGGTGTATACCACCATGCTTGGCCACTTTAAATTTTTTTTGTGGAGATGAGGTCTTGCTATGTTGCCTAGGCTAGTCTCAAACTCCTGGGCTCAAGCAACTCTCCCATTTCAACCTCTCAAAGCACTGGGATTACAGGCATGAGCCACTGTGCCCAGCCTGTGTTCTCTTTTATAAGGCACTCATCCCATTCATAAGGGCTTTGCATGCTCACATATACACTCACACCCACTCTCACACACCCTCAAACTCCTGCTCCTCACACGCATTCACACTCACACACCTACCTTCACACACACACACACACAAACTCATATAGTTACAGCCACTCTCACACCCCTGACACTCCCACTTATACACACATCCACATCTCTATGCTTACCCTCACATGCGCACTCACACACTCACAGTTATACCCACTCTCACGTGCCCTCACATCCCCATTCCTCACATATATGTCCACACTCACACACTCACCTGCACTTGCTCACACTCACACACGCACTCTTCCGTGCATGCAGTCACTGCCTCCATAACTGAGCTCTTGGTACAGGTGTTTTGCTCCCACCTCAGAGGCTCACAGGAAAGACTTTGCAGGAGTCCGCGGGTCCTGCCCCCTCACCTCCTCAGCCCCCAGGCCCTGGGACCCTCATGGGCAGTCTCGCTGGCCCCCTTGCAGACGCAGCCTGGGAGTGTGGAAGAAAGAGCAGCACAGGCCTCCCCGGGAACTTGCAGAGGTGCCCTCATCAGCAGAGCGAATATAGGCTTTACCCTGGGGGGGGATTTTCTGGGCCTCCATCTCTGCAGCTGTCAAATGCACGTACACTCATTTTCATCCATTTCTCAATGTGCTTAAAGAATGCGAAAAAACATGCAACTCGGGCCATAACAGAAGGCATGAAATGAACAGAATCATTTTCCATCCTGCTTCCTTTATTGGCAAATGTTAACTGAGCACTTATGATGTGCCAGGCACCAGCCAGGTGCCAGAGATTCAACACACAGCACCGTGGCCACTGTCCTCCAGTGCTCATGGCCCAGCAGGCAGGCAGACCCACTGGCCAGCATTTGCAGCAGTGGGTACCCCTGTATCATGGAGGCATGAATCAGGGCAGGGGAGACAGGAGAAGGCACGCCCAGCTTCCCAGCAGGCTTGGGAAGTCATTGTCCTTGCTGACACCCCAGTTGTCCCTCCTCTCCAAGCCTCCCAGCAGCATGCCCACCCGCTCTCCACTTCCCTTCCTTGCTCTGTCCCCTAGACAGCAGGTGACTCCCCTGGCCTGGCAGGGGACCTGTGAGCTGTCTGGCAATGGAGGTGTCAGTGGGCTATGTGGAAATCATGTTACAAACCCATCCTTGGTCACTGGGTAGGAAATGTCCCTGTTCTCCCTGCAGGCATCACCACCTCCTCCCTCTGCACTCACTGGTCTGACCACAAGTGACATGTCCACTGGCGCAATCACTACTTGATCATTTGTCCTTCCCCCACACAGAAAACTGTCGGAGGAAATTGCCAATCACCAGGAATACGTGGAGAAGGAGATGCAGAAGAAGAGATTGAGTGGAACCAACAAAAAGCTTCTTTGGAAGTTCCCAATGGGGGACCCAACCAGCCCTGTCAAGCTGTTCCCCACATCCCCCATGTACTGCAGCTCCTCCTTGGTGCCTTCATCCCTGGCCAGAGTCAACACAACACTCAGATGATGACACCATGCAGACTCCGGGAGCCCTGGCTTCTCGCCTGTGAGTGTGCCCACGCCAGGGGAGTCCTGCCCCAGGGGCTGCTGGAACTGGCCCTCCGCGCTTCCAGTAGCTGCATCCTAGGCCATGTCCTCCTCTGACCCCCATGTAAGTCTGTCTTGGTGTTGGCACTTAGGGAAGAATAATTGGTAGAGTCTGGTGTGCAAATGTTTTGCCATAGTTAGAGCCAATAGGAAGACACTTCCAATTGTCCTTGAGTGATGAACTCCCACTGTAAAATTTATGGTTAGTTACAAATAGGTTCGTTTTCAATATACATTGAATAACTAGTGTGTACCGCTCTGAGATGTGTGTATATTTAGATATATGCATATACATATTCGTCAGTTCTGAATTGCATTGTTTTAAATAGCACGAAGTGCTGACATCTATTTAGTGAAGGTCAGTCATTTTCTAACTTTTGACAAAGAATTATTTGGTAATGAAAATGCATTTCTATCTAGCTTCTTACGAATATTTCTACCCAAAATAGAAAAAGAAAAAAAAAGATACAAAGAAGAAATGCCTTTCAACTCACCATTTGGTGGTACTCTCTTGAACATGAACAACAGCGATCTGTCAACGGTAGCTACCTTCGGAACAATCTACTTCTTAGTCTTCACTGTATGAGGTCATGATGACCCCATTTGTGAGTCCCAGTGATGAATTCTCCTGTCATGAGTGGAGAAAGGAGAGTGGTGGGAAGCCCTCAGCTGTTTTGCAGATGTTACTCATGACAGTGATGCATCTATAATAGTCTTGTAAACACAAGTTTTGCTTTTTTTTCCCAAATGGCATCTCAGAATTGGTCATTAAGCTATGGTTGCCCCTCAGGAAGATGTGGAGGAATGTGACCTTTGAGTGAGAGGATGACCTTGAAGGTGACTGAAACTGTTTGCACTCCATCCTCGGGAAGGAGAAATGTTGGTAGGGTTCACGCTTTGACTAGGCCCGGAGCAGGAAAGAACACTCCAGCATCTTGCTGTCCACTGGGTTTGCACTGATGCAATGCCATCAGTGATCAATTCATTGAAATATGACCCTCACACCCCATTTCATAGCAACCCCCCCTTTGGTTTGGTTCTACAACTCAACCCCTTCACTGCACATTGACATGGCTCTAGGGTTTTAGCAGGGGCTTCTAGAAAAGCAACACTTCTGTCCTGAAGGACCAGTCCTCAGCAGTGCTAGGTCATCACATCACCTTCCAGAAATCCCCTTGTACTTCCACTGGATGATCAGGCAATGCTGGGGCTGACCCTGCTCCCATCTTAGGCCCAGAAGGTTCTCCCAGACAGAGGAGCTCATGAAACAGCCAGCCAAAAGTCACCAGCTCGTGGACTGGCATCTGTCTCTGAAACGTTAGATTAGAATGTGAAAGGTATTTGTGTAATGGTGTGGAAGAGGAAGAGCATGACCTGCAAAAGGAAGAAGTTGTTTCAGTGGTCAATTTGGTAATGAAAATGATGCTTTCGTTTCCCTGATGTGGCAAAGATTCTGCACTTTTCTCCCTGAGTCCCCTAAAAATTGTCCTGAGTGCAGCCTTGTCCTTGAACATGCCCAAGGCAAGAAGACCCACGTGAGAGACTTGCAGGGGCCAGAGCCACGGAGCAGGGAAGAGATAGCCTGGAAGGGGTGACTGGCCCAGGGCCAACATGTGGTGTCCTACATGCTGATGTGGTCCGTGGCCCTAGCTTGAGTCAAAGCTGGGCTTCCTGGTCTCGGGTACCCCTCCAAAGGTCTTACTCATTCTGGGGACATACATAGAAGTTACACTTGTCTTTCCTTTCATGACTCTGCATGATCCTGTAATACTGAGTTGGGCATTCTGTTAGTGTAGATCACATCACATTGACTGAATACACAATTATTTATTCTTTTAGCAGACACAACCTGCAGACGCCAGTTCAGCTGTAGCCTAGCTGTTGGAATTAGGAACCGCTTACTTTCAGCCTATCACTGTGATTCTATATTTATTTTATTTATTTTTAATAATTTATTTATTTATTATAAAGATGTGGGGTACAATTCAAGGTTAGGTGTACAAACATTGATCATGCAGGTACCCTTGTTGATGAGGTATGCCCCTCCCTCCCCTAGCAGTTTCCCTCAACTGCCAGTTCCACCCCTCCTTCCCCTAACAGTTTTCTGCTACTGCCAATCGCTTTCTTATAGCATTATAATTGCTCAAGGTCACCTTATGAGTGAGGACATATGGAACTCAAACTCAGTTCTTTGTTTCTGTGATAGATCACTGAGTATGATTGACTCCAAATCCATCCAATTTGCTGCAAAGTCCATATATTTGTCCTTCTTTATGGCTGCATAATATTCCATTGTGTATATGTACCACATTTTTTTTATCCAGTCCAGCTTCGATGGACAACACGGTTGGTTCCATATTTTTGCTACTGTGAATAGAGTTGCAACAAACATACATGTGCAGGTATCTTTTTTGTAGAATAATTTGAATTCCTCTGGGTATATTCCCAATAGGAGAATTGCTGGGTCATATGGAAGGTCAATTGGTCAATTTCTAGTTCTTTTTTTTTTTTTTTTTTGAGTTCGAGTCTCACTCTGTCGCCCAGACTGGAGAGTAGTGGCACGCTCCCAGCCACCGCAGCCTCTCCCTGCTGGACTCCATCGATCCTTCCACCTCAGCCTTCTAAGTAGTTGGAACTATAGGCGCGTGCTACCACGCCTGGCTAGTTTTTTGATTTATTGTAGCGATGAGGTCTCGCCAAGTTGCCCAGGTGGGTCTCGAACCCGCGGAATCAGGCAATGCACTCACCTCAGCCTCCCAAAGCGCAGGATTACAGGCTGAGTCACTGAGCCCGGTGACAAAGCACTTTTAATATAATGGGTTATATCTTAAATGTGCACCGATTTAGGGATGAACGGAGGAAAATTATACCCCTATGGACCAGTTTTGCTAAAGAGGGAGAAAAAAGGGGGTAAGTCAAATCAGAAGACACTCAGAAAGATATGTGTGGGGAGAGCAAGTTTGGTTAAGGTATCTGTTTAATGTTACTGGTGCCCAGAGGTCTTAGTCTCATTTTTTGGTTATGAAGACTATTGCAGTTTATATCTGAGAAACTGTGAGTGTAGTGGACCCGCTGGCCTCCATTTAGAACATTAAATACCTTATAATTCATGAACATGAGCATGAAAGGAATTTAGGCTGTAGAAGCCGGAAGGAAGTATCAGGGTTTTCTGGATTATGTATAGCAAACAAAATAGAAGTCCAGAGTGGAAAGTTAGGGAAGAAGATGTTGAGTCTCCAGGGGCGACAAATTGTGGAAAGGTAAGCATATGGTAGATAAATGCTACTTGGTGAAGCTTATTTTATGAGCTTTATCAAATGTATGAGCTTTCCTTGTATCTGCTTCTTAATTGCTGTCAGCTCAAACTCATGCATTTTAGCCTAAGGATGTGCTAGTTGCTATAAACTGGTCTCCTGTGGTGTGTTCAAACCAGACTGCTTTTCCTCCTCTGTTGTCATTAATATCTTCATCTTCACAGCACGTTCAGGGCATAACATTATGTGCCAGTTCTGGGAATAGGAAAATACAGCCTGAAATCAGGAAGAGAACAGTGATCTTCCTAGGAGTGTTAGGCACCCTGACCTGACCTGCATGAAACTGCAGGCAAACTCAGCCTTTGCATTTGTGAAGAAGAATTTGCCAAAAACCCCATCCCACCATCTGACACCAGAAGCTGGCAGCAAGAAGTCTTCAGTATAAGAAGGAATAAAATGTGATTTTTGTAGACTTAGAGTGAACAGTTCTCATAGCTGTTCTTGTCCATCATACCAATGTGGCCTCTGGAGCTGATGTCATTTAAAATGTATCAGACTCTTCCTCTAGCTGACTTTCTTGAAGTCTTTCTGTCTTGATCATGGTCAAACATGACTGCCATTTGGCTCTCTGTGATGTTTCAGAATAACCCTCACACCTTTACCATGTTCCTCATGTGTTTTTTGTTTTGTGTAAGCATATTCATGGAGCTTCAGCAAACCTATTTTCTGATTATTGGTACAAAGTAAAATTTGGCACCATACAGTGTTGTGATATATTGAATTCAGCTGCTAATAAAGGACAAGATGGTGAGCAAAGGAAGGATTTGTTTGTTTTACAACTCAATTTTTGGCAAGTTTAAATCTTCCCAGGCTTCTTCAGTGTGGCATTTGTGTTTGAAGAAACCCTTACTTCTGTTTGGTGTTGTTTTCTCAGTTTCCTCTTTAACTGGCCTCAATGTGAAAATCACTTTTTCCTCAAAGAAATTCTTCTTGCTACTGTTGTAGTTTCAGTCTATTTTCAGGAAAGAACAGAAGTCAGCTAGCAATGTTTGGTAGAAGCTTTGCATGAACTGGAAACAGCATGCTGAATGGTATCATGAGGAAACACCAGACCTTGCGTGAGACTTGGTAGAGTTGCCTGAGCCCCAGTCTGTCTGGATTCAGGAAGCCTCCAGTCAGAACAAATGTGAACTCTGGGCTCATTGGTCGGTGTGGGCTGCTCTGACCATTTCAGTGTTGGATGCCTGTGGATGAGCCTCTTCTTGAGGCATCAGTAGGAGCCATAAGCAGATACTCCCAGGAAAACCACATGTTCACTTGGGTCAAGAGTACAAAGATAGTGCTTACAGTGGAAGAAGAGAGGACCAGAACTCAGGAAGCCAAAATAATTGACCCAGAGAAGATGAGATGTGGTAAAGAGTCTTATAAAGTTGATGGGGAGTAACTTGTAGAAGGGAGGGGCTGTATACTTTAGATATTACAGCCATATGAAATAGAGTTAACATCCATCCTGTAAAGACAATGCAGGAATAGGCTTAGTCATCTTCCTGATATTGGTGTGTGCTCTTTCTCCTTTGAATGCAGTAGCCTAGGGTGTGTCTATAAAGGTCCATGCAACCTTGCTTTGACAGCTGGAAATTTATTCTAGGACTTCCATTTTAATTGAAACCAAAATATTTCCTACTGCTGTCTTGTGTCCTTTTACATGTGGATATCAAGGTGGGATTAAATGTTTCAGAGTTTTGAGGATGAGAACAATGTCCTGTGAAGGAAATTGAGGAAAGAACTGTGGGAGCCTGGGAAGAGGATCAGACCACAATGTGCATCTGACTTCATTAAGGAAAGGGACGAATTGTTAGGTAGGAAGTGTCTTAGGCTGAGGTGCAATACTAAGTGTTTTGGCAAAGTCAGGTGGCAAGTACCAGAGCCCAAACTGCCAGTCTGGAGTTCCAAGTGTTCTAACAGGGCTGCCTAAGCATCGCAGTTTTACTCAAGCACCAGTTGGAAAGTATGTTGTTTAATGGACACACAGTTGACCCTTGTACCCAAACTACCTTTCTACATAGGTCCATGGAGCTGTGACTCCATGTCGATAATCCTCTCTTCCTGAAACTGAAGAGGATGCCAGTGGAATAAAAATGCATCTCCTGTGGCTGAAGTCGATCTTGGGTCACAACTGATACTCATCCTCTGCCTTCTGCACTATCCCCTAAATTCTCTTTGTCCTCAGCTGTCACCTCAGCTGAGGGTTGTTGCTTACATGATGGTGTGAATCAAACCATCATCCTAAGTGTTTGAACCCCTAGTGAATCAATGATTTTTAAGGTAGGTTTGCTTCATGCTTCTGAGTTACAATGGGGCAAAGAAATAGGAGATACTCAAGTGGAACCTGGGGTCCATTGATAATCTTACACTCTCGGTGTATAAGATCCAACCTCCACCTGCTGTTCATTCACTTATCCTTGCCACAAGGATGATTCAGAAAGTGACCAGCCTATTTGGAGTGTAGGAAAATGGGACTTTGCTTGTTGTAACCTTTGGGTTCCTGCACCAATGTAGTCTTCCTACTCATGACACTGTGCCATATAGATGTTTCTGGAATGTAATACTGAATTATGAGGGCATTCCAAACATTCTGAAAATTTACTCAATAAGTTTAGTGCTTCTGCACTGTTTTTTGTTTATTTTAATGTCTTTTGAGTCCTGCTTCTGAATGATGTTATTTGACATGGCTAGTTGACTTCATTATCAAGGGCCCACTTTGACCACCTTTTTTTCTGTGATTTCAAGTGACTTGTGACATACTTTGCTGTGTGAAATTCCATGACTGCAGAAGGAGAAAATGCCCCTAACAGTTGTAGTAGTTGAGACTCCTAAGCAGGGAAGACAAACTCATAGGAAGATAGGTATCTGTTCCTGGGAGTTGGTATCACTGGCTTTTCTAGAACTGAAGGGGCTCAGTGTAGTCAACTTGCTGCCAAGTGGCATGTCAGTTTTTTATAGAAGTGTGATATTTTGGTGTGGTGTTTATCTTTGGCCAACTGTGTGTTCAGAGGCAGCAGCAGTAGTAGCTATTGGCATTCCCTGCTGCTGGCCACATACAAAGCATCCATCTCTGTCACTAGGTTTTGCATTCATTTGCTGGTTGGCCGATGAAAACTAGCAGAGCCATTTTGTCTGTTTGGTTGTTCGGTGAGTCTTCTGTGGGTGTTGCTCTGTCATGGGTCTTAACATGTGTTGTGAAACCTACATGCCCTCTTCATGGACAAGCCTTTTCATAGACTTATTGCTTTTGACTCTCTAGTCTTTTTCCATAAAGTCTACTGACCAGATGGCCAGGCCATGGGCCTCTGCTGACAGTTTCACATACATTCTCATCTTGGGCCACATGCCCTTTTCTTTAAAGTAGATTCACAGTGAACTAGCTGAGACATCAATTCCTTTTTCTAAAGGTGGGGACCTGGAAGGCATATTTCCATTGCTGCCATAACCAAGATGTTTTGGAATTGAAAACAGAGTCCACAGCTCTCATTTGGAGCATAAGTATGTCTTTTGTTCTGTCTCCAAACAGTATTACTTTTGCTGACAGAGGCTTAAACTCTTAAAGAATATGACCTTATGATTCAGGAATATACCTACCCTTGGTGTCTTGGCCCTTCTGATAAAGGGGTGATACAAGGACACCTTTGAAGTAATGTTTGGGTCTCATTTTCTGGCGAGAGTTGAAAGCAGGATGGCCCCTAGAGTATTCCTGGTATTGGTCAGTAATGCCTGGGCCTGCTTTCAAAGCCCATGAACTAAAAGTCAAGACAATGAGGGAGAGATGATATCTGTCTATATTAAGTGTTGGTAGAAATGGAATATTATTGAGTTGGTATTTCCTGACTTCAAGTCCTTTTCCTTTTGGACAAAGTAGGATAAAACTTTCTCTTACGGTTTTTGGTAGTAGGATGGGATTGAAGTTGGTAGTGGTGTTAGACCTTTGATATTACTTGTTTTCAAGACTCCCTGTATTGAGTTGAGCATGAAGGCTTCTCTTCCTAATCTGCCAAGAATGAAAAGGTTCCTAGGCTAAGAGGAGCTCTACAAGAAGTGTGCACAAACACACTTGGACTTGAAGGACATGCAAAAGTCCTTCCTGTAGTTCCTTGCCTGAGTGCCAATCTGTATCCAGAGCTGGAAACTTCTATGTCCTAAGCTTCCTGGGGGCACAGGTAGACCTATGATTCTGAGTGATGGAGGGATCTGGCCCACTAATTAGACTTGTTTGGAGTTACAGGACATGGAAGATTGAACCATTGAAGTTACCTGTGTAGCACATTCTATATTATCCTTCTAAATTGGTCAACTGTAGTATTGTGGGTCAGGCAAGGATGTAAGGCTTAAAACCTTTGCCTTGGTAAAAGTATAACTTGCCACTTTGTCTTTTGGGGAAGGAAGTATTTATTTCTCCATTCAGAACAATCAGGGACTTGCCCCACCAGTGGTCTGCCTCCTGAGTATTGGAACCCAAAGTTATCCCAATTGGTAGAAAGAATCACAGTCTGGAATTCCACCTGATGGTAAGTCTGTATTGGAAAGCTAAACAGCTCTTCTGTAGACCCTTCACTGGCTCATTTGACCAGATCAAACAAGTAAGTAAATTGAGCTTTCCTCCCAGGGAGATGATTTGAACTCCAGGATGAGGAATCTGAGCCCAAAGGACATGGCTGTGAACAGAATCTCTGACTCTATGCCTGTACATCCCTCCCAGTGTGTTTGGCAGTGGGGGATGAGGAGAATGAGAGAAGCTCCAAAGGGGAACCAAGGGCAGTCACTGTTGGACACATTGGGTGTGTTGACCAGGAGAGGGCAGTGCTCAGTCATCCAGCAGAGTTCTGTTCCCTGAAAAGCCTTAGGGATTCTGGAGTCTCAAGTGAGAAACTTAGAAAACATTCCATGGTGAAGGGATCTGCAGTGAGACTAGTATTTTGGCCTGCTGAGAATTTGAACTAACTGATGGAAGGCCTCAGGAGCAGCTTCAGAAAGAAGCTCTCCCTGTGACTTTCTGTTGGGAGCCAGCCTTGGAGGCCCGCCTGATGACAAAGTCCAGGTGCGCTGAGGACCCCTGGCCGCAAAGCGAGCCCAGGCAGCTGAGGCCCTTCTGTCTTCCATCTTTGCTGTTGATACAGCTGAAGAAATTCTGTGCAGTCATGAAAGAAGAAGATGGCATGTTTATGCAAAGAATAACAGCTAACCTGGAAATATCATGGTTTATTTTTCCATTTTTCCCACTATGCCACTTGGCCTTTTCTAACATAGGCAAGGGTTAAACTCTGAAGCACATCAAAAATGCTTTCTTTCACTTGGTTATAAGTTACTAGATATTGCTTAAGTATATATGATATAAGTATATTCACTCCTTATTAGATTTAGGATTATTCAGTTTAGTGTTTAAACATAAGGATTTTTTAGAAGCATAAGTTTATAGTAGTTCATTATGAATTCATTATAAGTTCTAACACTTATCTAGGAGTTATGTAGGTGATTTATAACACTGTTTTCACTGACTTAGGATAAGGATTATCTTTAAGGTTTTTACTTAATTCAGTTAAGTAAAATTAACTATTAATTAATTAACTAATTAATTAGTTAAAACTCTAAGTCAACATTTGTAAAGTGGGTTTTCACTGAACTTATAATATACTAATCAGACACTTTTATGACAACTTAGCTAAAGACAGAAAACAACCTTGGGGGCCTGGGAAACATTACTAAAAGCTTCTTTTGAGTTTTCTTTAGAAACAAGCCCAGCAGGATAAGAGAAAAGCAATGAAGACACCTGGACAACAAAGGCGATTACAGGACTCTGAAGGACATAAAGCCCCAGAAGGAAGACTACTGCTAAACTTTCTGAGACAGTTCAAGGACTGTAATTCGGGACTTCGGACTAAAACTATCATCTTTGGCCTTATGAATAAGACTCATTGTCTGAATGTTTACAGGGTTCTTGGCTTGTTTATTGCTAAGACCACTAGATGGTGGTAACTTTTAGAGGATATGTACGTGAAGGAATTTTCTTTGTCTTGCCCCTTTACAAATGGTATAAAAGTTTTCCCTTAGCTAACATTAAATTGTCATCTGTTCAAGAAGCAGGTGTCCGGTATATGATCGTTGTCCGTCGTCTATCTGTCTCTCCTTCAACACTTCCCACGACCCTTGTGGGGGCGGGCCCCCGCAACTTTCTCCTGCTTTTCTATTCTTTTTTCCCAAGGCAAGTCATAGAAACTGGAAACCCTTTTCCCCAAAACCAGCTTATAAAACCTAGAAATATGACTCTCACCTTCCTCTTGCCTCTATGTGTAA
>JAPVLO010001799.1:0-53643 GCA_027257055.1 Cephalopachus bancanus | reverse complement strand
ACAGAAAGAAAAATATTGCATGATTTCACTTAAATATGTGGAAGATAAAAATGCAAACTTATAAAAATAGAGTAGAATAGTGGTTGCCAGAGGCAAGGGAGGATGGGGCCAGCTAAGAAAGGAGAGATGCTGGTCAAAAGGCATAAAGTTTCTGTTAGGAAGAATCGATTTTAACGAACTATTGCACAGCATGGTGACTATAGCGTACAATACCATATATTTCAAAGTTGCAAAAAGAGTAGATTTTAAGTAGGTGAGGTGATGGATGTTAATGAGCTTGATTTAATCATTCTGCAAAGTATACATGTATCAAAATATCACACTGAACCCCATAAATATATACTATTATGTCAATTAAAATTTTTAAAAATACATTTAAGCATGCAGTTTTTTAAAAGATAAATGGAAAATGTTATGTCTGTCTTGGGGATTCAATGGAACTAATAGCTCTCGGGTTGGGCTATCTGTGAGCTACCTTGCAGACCTCAGGTCTGCCTGGCTACAACTAAATACATGATTAAACAGATATTGCTTTTCACTGACAAAGCTATATACCTGGGATCAAATGTTTAGACTGTTATCTCGTGCCACAAACAAAATTAATTTTCAACAGATTAAAATTTAAATTTTCACATGAAAGTCTTAGAAGAAAATAAGGGAGAATTATTTGTATAACTTCAGAATGGGGGAGGCCTTTTTATGTAAGATAGGAGGCTTAGAAGCCATAAAGAAGATTGACCAATAAAATTTGAAAACTTTTTGTGAGGAAAAAGAGTCTGTAAAAAATTCCACTGAGAGAAAATATCTGGAATTCAAATGAAAACAGATTAATAGTCCTATAATATAAAGTGCTCCCAAATTTTTTATTTAAAAAAGCCAACAACTTAAGAATTATGGCAAATGAGTCGGGCTCAGTGGCTCAGCCTGCAATCCTGCGCCTTGGGAGGCTGAGGTGGGTGTATTGCCTGAGCTCGCGGGTTCGAGACCCGCCTGGGCAACTTGGTGAGACCTCATCTCTACAATATATCAAAAAATTAGCCGGGCGTGGTAGTGCGCGCCTGTAGTTCCAGCTACTTGAAAGGCTGAGGCGGAAGGATCGCTGGAGCCTAGCAGGTCGGGGCTGCAGTGGCCAGGAGCGGCCACTGCACTCCAGTCTGGGAGACAGAGTGAGACTCCAACTCAAAAAAAAAAAAAAAAAAGAATTACGGTAAATGTTGTCAACAGGCAAATCACAGAAGTGGAAAGACAGATACCAATAACCATACGAGAAGTTTCAACTTTAAAGGTTGTCAAAATTATAAAATATAGTGATGGAATAGCATTTTTTTATCCTTCAGATTGGCACCATTTAAAAATATTGATCATATTTCATGCTGTCAGTAATAAGAGGGAACAGCCATTCTTTTACACATATCTCTAATAGAAGAATGAGTTGCTACAACCATTTTTGAAGATAATCTGGTAGTAAGTACTAAGTATTTTAAATGTGCAAACCTTTGATCTGGCAACACCCTTTCTAGAAAGTTATTCTAATATATTATTCTCACAAGTCAGCACTGACTTATACCCAAGAGTGATCGCTGGAGTTGTTATTGGCACACAGGAAAAAAAGAAAAAGAAAACAATCTGAAGGTCTGTCAAAAGGATAATTGTTGAGTAAGTTAGCTGGCAGCCACACACTGAAATACAAAAATAGAGCATTAGCATTGATAGCCCTCTCTCTGTTGACCAGGAAATTTGCCCATGATATATTGTTGTTATTGTTTTCAAAAAAGAGGTAGAGTATTTTGCACAGTAAGATGCTATTTTTCTTTTAAAATAGGTAGAAAAGGAGCCACGTATATCTGTGTGTATCTATAACTGTAATGAGGCAAAATCAAAAGAGAATCTGACCACATTCACATAAAATCTCAGGTCCTCCTATGAATATTTATGGAATGTAGTTCATGAAATGTCTCTGCTAGCAAATTACAATTTAATGCTTATTTGGTAAACACGTATTTATCAAACCAGAAGGCCTCACTTTTGTTAAAAAGCCTGTGATACTTTTGCTATCATGATATATTAAAGAAACATGTAACATGCCACACTGGCAAGTGGTCAAATAACAGAAAACATCTACAATTTTGCTAAGCTCTTCCTCTGAAGAAAGCCTCTATCAAAACTTAAACTAGCCAGGCTCGGTGGCTCAGCCTGTAATCCTGCACTTTGAGAGGCTGAGGTGAGTGGATTGCCTGAGCCCGCGGGGTTCGAGACCCACCTGGGCAACTTGTCGTAGACCTCCTCTCTACCATAAATCAAAAAATCAGCCGGGCATGGCTACTCAGAAGGCTGAGGTGGAAGGATTGCCGGAGTCCAGCAGGTCGAGCCTGTGGTGGCCAGGAGCGGCCACTGCACTCCAGTCTGGGCGACAGAGTGAGACTCCAACTCAACAACAACAACAACAAAAACTTAAACTAAGTTATGTGTGTGCATGTGTATACTGTCAAAAGACCAAATTACAACAAATTTAGTTTAAAGATCTAATTGGCTCTTATTTGTGATTCTAAATCAGGCAACACCTCACTCTATAGAGTGAGTGTCCTCATGGGCTGAGCAGAGGAATTTGGCTTGATAGGTAGAAAAAGGGTTGAAGACCATTCTCTACCACCTCTCTAGATGACAATGTAATGGGGAAAGGAAGGAAGGAAGGAAGGAAGAAAGGAAGGAAGGAAGGAAGGAAGGAAGGAAGGAAGGAAGGAAGGAAGGGAAAGGGAAAGGGAAAGGGAAAGGGAAAGGGAAAGGGAAAAAGGGTGAGGAAAGCAGGAACAGAACAAGAAACAGACTGGTCATTTCAAAGTTACTTTCCTTATGAAGGTTATCACACTTGAACTGGCATGTCTGGAGATTTGGCTATTATCTCTGTCTCTACTGATTTCTCAGAAGGTCACATAAACAACTTAGTATCAGCTGTGTGGCATGAAATTTCAGCATAACTCCATTTTAACTGAGTCAGTTGTGGCCTAGGGCAGTAGCTCAGTTCAAGCCAATGTCCTCTTATCAACTTTAAAAGTACTCATGAGATAAGTGTGAAAAGGTACACACACCAAGATGTTAACACATAGGAAGGGAAAACTTTTTCCAAATACATTATCATATTTGATTAAAAATGAGCAAGTAATTAAAAAATGCACTTAGCGCTGGGCTCGGTGGCTCAGCCTGTAATCCCGCGCCTTGGGAGGCTGAGGTGAGTGGATTGTCTGAGCCCGCGGGTTCAAGATCCGCCTGGGCAACTTGGCGAGACCTCATCTCTACAATAAATCAAAAATCAGCTGGGCGTGGTAGCGCGCGCCTGTAGTTCCAGCTACCTGGAAGGCTGAGGCAGAAGCATCGCCGGAGCCCAGCAGGTCGAGGCTGTGGTGGCCGGAGGGGCCACTGCGCTCCAGTCTGGGTGACAGAGTGAGACTCCAACTCACCAAAAAAAAAAAAAAAATGCACTTAGCAAAAATAATTCAGGACAGAGAGAGAAAGCAAGGAAGACAGCAAGCAGTAAGACAATCGTGTGTGTGTGTGTGTGTGTGTGTGTGTGTGTGTGTGTGTGTGTGTGTGTGTGTGTGTGTCAGAGAGACAAATACACACAGAGACAGAGAGAAAGAGAGGAAGGGAGGGAGAGGGAGGAGAGAGGGGTAGGGAGAAGGAGGAAGGAGGGAGAGGGAAAGAGGGTGAAGAGAGAAGCAGAGACGGAGAGGAGAAAAGAGATAACACACAACAAGAATAGCAGCAGCGGGCAAAGGAGTGGTTTGAGGAGGATGGCGGAAGGTCAGCCGCAGCAGGAGCTGCTAATCCCCACGCGTCTGCGTCCAACTGCCTGCAGCGGCCCGGACTGGCGGGCGTTCCATTAACGTGGGAAGAAGCAGAACCTCACAGAGTTATTTTCTGAACCTGTACCTAAGCGAAACAGAGCAGGGCCTCTGAATACGTGTCGATTGGAGCGGCTGTTGTAAAAACCAGAGCCGAAAAGAAGCCTGGTTTCGCGAAGTATGCTCACACGCAGGGTCGGCTGTGCCACCCACCTCCTGAGACTAATATTAAGCTCAGATGCACCAAGTACCTCTTGTTACAAGAGGATGAGAATCTGGAGGAGGGCGTGAGTAAGCGCAGATGATCACGGAGGACGCGAGCGGAACTGAGACATTTCACTTCCCACTGTGCCCTGCCCTTTCAAGGGGAGTCGGTGGCTGGGCGCTGTCGCTCAAGCTTGTAATCCCAGCAATTTGGGAGACCAAGGCAAGAGGATTGCCTGAGCCCTCGGGTTTGAACCCAGCCTGGGCAACATGGTGAGACCTCGTCTCTACAATTAAAAAATAAAAATAAAAAATTAGCTGGGCGTGGTAGCGCGCTCCTGTAGTTCCAGCTACTTGGAAGGCTGAGGAGGAAGGATCGCTGGAACCCAGCAGGTCGAGGTTGGGGTGGCTGTGAGCGTGCCAATGCGCTCCAGCCTGGGTGATGGAGTGAGACTCCAACTCAAAAAAATAAAGTAAAAATAAAGGGGAGTCGGTGGAAAGCTCCTCTCTCCGCGCCCCTTCGGCATCGGCAGGCCCGGTGGAGGCTAGGGATGGGGAGGAATGTTATTGGCAAGAGTCTGACGCCTGACTCTGAGAAGGAAGAGTGTGGAGTTGGAGACATCAGCTAGGAAATTAGCCCCTCATCCTGCCTACCTTGACCGAGCATGTTGAGGCTTTTCACACAAGGGAAGAAGTTGAGCATGCAGGCTCTGGATTCACATCCCAACTGCCACAAACTCTTTGGGATTCAGTATCATTGTAAAATGGGGGGAAACAATAATATTATTACCCGGCTTGTGGGGGTACTGAGAAATTAAAGGTGATAATGCATATGAAGTATAGCACCTGGGAAAATTCTAAGCACTCAATAAATCTTAGCTATTATTATAACATTAATTAACGTGTCATTTGTGTGGTAGAGCAGTAGGCCAGGTGCTTAGCTTTAATAGCCCCAGAGGCTGTTAGATTCCCTCTTTCCACCATCTCCAAGCCTACACATCTCTTTTTCCTGCCCCCACCAGCGCCAGATCTAAAATCTTGCTGTGGAGTGTCTCCAGCTGTTTGCTAGTTTTCCACCAGCCCGGTGTGCCCCCATAACCTACACATAGATACACATACACACATTCCCTTGGGGCACAACTTTTCTTGGAGAGCCCCCTTCTCCAAGCCTTCTCTAAATTCATGTGGAACCGAGGTGGGGAGCTGGAGAGATTTGGGGGAGCAGTCTTAAGTCACAAACTCTCAAAGAGAACTGAGCCTCCGTTTGTGGGGCCCTTCAGGGTGCCCAAGGCAGCCAGCAAACAGCAAATGCTTAAGGTTGTTTTTTTTAATCAAGCGTCTGCAGTTGCTGGGTGTAACCCTAGCCTCCTTCCTCTGTGAAATGTGTGAATGTGCTATCGTCAAGCATTCCACATATTGATTCTCTCACATTACACTGACTTGATCCCTCTCTACCCCCATTAATCCTGCATAACAGGGACTTGCTCTTTCAAATCCAAGTCCATCCCCACAGATGGCCACATGTCATAATGGTTAACCAACCACCACCGCCACCACCACCACCACCTCTGCTCAGATTATGCCATTCTATAGACAAAAATGTGAGGAGCAAAGGGGAAGCCAAAGATTATTTCTTTGAACCTTTACTTGTTTTGCCAACATATAAATATGATGCTGCAGAATATGTGCAAATGTTCCCAAAATAGACCCAGCGCTGAGGCTGTGCTTATGCCTAGGCATTCCCAGAACTGGTTTCACTATCCAGCTTCAAGTCGCTATCTGCGCAGAAGGTGGTGAGGAATTCTCACTTGATGTGGTGCTGAATAGTCAATCCTTCAAGATTAGAAAAGCTTCTTGATTTAGGAGACATTTGTTATGGAAAGACCTCAGTCCCCTTTGGGGAATCTGTCTTTCCCACCATGTCCCCCTCCTGCTGGCGACTTCTCAGGCAGGTTATAGCCATTGTAGGCTGTATCTGCAAATGACCAGCCTGGACCAGTCTGAGCAACCATGACTCTCCACATTCTCATGTATTTTCTCCAAGTTGCTACTTATTGTTAACTGCCTCACTCCTCATCATCACCCATCATCACGCCTTTAAAAAATGTGTATATTTCTATTGAGTCTGATTACAAATGTTTAACATGATTATTATAAATATCAACAAGCCATACAATCACAGCTTAACTATGAGAAAAACATTAGACGAGCCTAAACTGAGGGACTTTCTAATGAAATACCTTGACTCTTAAAAACCGTCAAGGTTATTAAAATAAGAAAAATCGGCCAGGCTCGGTGGCTCAGATTGTAATCTCAGCACTTTGGGAGGCCAAGGAGAGTGGATTGCCTGAACCTGCGGGTTTGAGACCAGCCCAGGCAACTTGGCGAGACCTCGTCTCTGCAATAAATCAAAAAATTAGGCGGGCGTGGTAACACGCACCTGTAGTTCCGGCTACTTGGAAGACTGAGGCGGAAGGATTGCCTGAGCCCAGTAGGTCGACGCTGGGATGGCCGTGAGCGTGCCACTGCACTCCAGCCTGGGCAACAGAGTGAGACTCCAATTCAAAAAAAGAAAAAAAAAAAAACCAAGAAAAATCTGAGAAAGTGTCACAGCCCAAAGGAGCATAAGGAGACATAGCCATGGCGACTAAATGTAATGCGGTATCCTGACTGGCATCCTGGAACAGGAAGAAGGCATTAGGGAAAAACTAGTGAAATCTGAAACAGTGTAGACTACAGTTATAATAACGTATCAATCAATACCGGTTCATTGGTTGTGACAAATCTACCATATTGATGCGAGATGTTAGCAATAGGGAAAACTAGATGCAAAGTATATGAGAACTCTTTGTACTATCTTTGCAACTTTTTGTAAATTTAAAACTATTCTAAAATTAGAAGTGCATATAAATATGTTCAAAGTTACAGGAGGGGAGGGGGTAAAGATGGACCGGGAAGGGTGTGAGGGAACTTTCTGGGGTGACAATAAAGTTCTATGTCTTGATAGTGTTTGGGATTACACAGGCATATCCATTTGTCAAAATCTGTTGAATCATTCACGTAAGATTTGTGTAACTCATTCTGTGCATGTAAATTTTATCACAAAAGGAAAAAAACTGTAAATAAATATTGAATTCCAGTGAATGATATGCATGCTGAAGTATTTTGGGAAAAATAATGTACTGATGTCAGCAACTGATTTTGAAGTTTAAGTAAATATAAAATGCCTTAAAATATAAGACGGGACCAGGTTCGGTGGCCCAGCCTGTAATCCCAGCACTCTGGGAGGCCGAGGCGAGTGGATTGCCTGAGCCCATGGGTTCGAGATCAGCCTGGCAACTTGGTGAGACCTTCTCTCTACGATAAAATTTTTTTTTAATTAGCCAAGCACAGTAGTTCGTACCTGTAGTAGTTCCGGCTACTTGTACAACTGAGGTGGAAGGGTCGCTGGAGCCCAGCAGGTCGATGCCAGGGTGGCCGTGAGCGAGCGTGCCATTGCACTCCAGCTTGGGAGACGAGTGAATATCTATATATAGATACTCAAAAATATCTATATAGAGATATACAGATATATATATAAGATGGATTGAAGGGATGGATAGTTGAAGAAATATGTGCTAAAGCTCAAGTAGAGTAAAACGTTAAAGGCAGAACCTACAAGTGAGGCATTCTCTGTATAAATATTCACTACACAAGTCTTTCTAAGTTTTTATACATTTAAATTTTTTCATGATGAAATCTTTGGCAAAATTATAGACTGATATATGGTAGGAAGTGATTTTGTTTGTTTGTTTGGTTTTTTTTCTAGCTGGAGTCTCACTCTGTCACCCAGGCTGGAGTGCAATGACACACTCATGGCCACCGCAGTCTTGACCTGCTGAACTCAGGTGATCCGTCTGCCTCAGTCTTCCAAGTAGCTGGAACTACAGGTGTGCCCTATCACGTCCCGCTAATTTTTTGATTTATTGTAGAGACAAGGTCTCGCCAAGTTGCCCAGACTGGTTTTGAAACCCTGGGCTCAGGCAATCCTCTCGCCTCGACCTCCCAAAGTGCTGGGATTACAGGATTGAGCCACCATGCCTGGTCAAGGTAGAAAGTCTTTATAACTCTCTCCTCTCAGGAATAGACACTGTTAAATCTGTTGTGTAGTCTTCCAAATATTTTTCTACCATACACTTATAATTTTTAAGTAGGATAAAACTAGACACATACAGCTCTACACTCACTATTTCCATTTAAACAGTCTCCCACTACTGCCAATCCTTTTCTTTCCTTTTTTTAACTTTTATCATAAAGATGTGGGGTACAATTCAGGGTTAGGTATATAAACATTGATCATGCAGGTACCCTTGTTGATTAGGTATGCCCCTCCCTCCCCTAGCAGTTTCCCTCAACTGGCCAATCCCAACCGCCCTCCCCTGATAGTTTCCCACTCCTGCCAATCGCTTTCTTATAGCATCATAATTGTTCAAGGTCCTCTTATGAGTGAGAACATATGGAACTCTGTTCTTTGTTTCTGTGATAAATCACTGAGTATGATCGACTCCAAATCCATCCAGGTTGCTGCACCAATTCCTTTCTTATAGTATTATGATAGTTGTTCAAGGTCCGCTTATGAGTGAGAACATGTGATACTCATTTCTTTGTTTCTGTGATAGATCACTCAGTATTATAGCCTTTAAGTCCATCCAATTTGCTGCGAAGTTCATAATTTTGTCCTTCTTTATGGCTGCATAATATTCCATAGTGTATATGTACCACATTTTTTATCCACATGACGTTCTTTTTAAGGTGGCTATATAATATCCCATCACATGTTTATATAATTTATTTAATTAATTTTCTAGTGAAGGAAATTTTGGTTGTGTATGAGAATTTTTCTTTGTTGGCTTTTCTTTTTTTACTATTATAAACTTGGGAGCAATGAATATCATTACACATATCTTTGTGTATTTGTGTGAGTACATTTGCGAAGTAAATGGCTAGGGATGAAATGGAATTCTTGGATTAAGACTACTGTGACAGTTTGCACTCTCACCAACAGTAGATGAGAACGCCTGGGTTCTCACACCTTTATCACACTAATTATTACTGAGTTGTTTTAATTTTTGTAGGTCTGATAGGTAAAATAAAATAAGTAATTGCTGTTTGTTTTCATCTTAATTTTAATATGAGTGAGGTTGAACTTTTTTGTTTATTGCCTCTTTGTATTTCTTCTTCAATTAATTGCTTATTCATTATTTTGACCATTTTTTTCTGCTTTCTTATTTGTAAGAATTCTGTAAAATAAGCCCATTGTAGCATGTGTTGGATATGTTTTCTTTTAAAAATTTTCCTGCAGTTTATCTTTAAAAGTGGGTATGATAGAGTTGCTTTTCATTTCCTTTGGTTTTGACATTTTCATGCCCTGCATATGGCTTTTGTCATCTTTATCTCCTTTCTTTTGCATGACAGTTATGGATGTGAAAAAGTCACATTAGTTGCACGATGGTCATCACAGATGAAGATGAAACTGGGACTGGAACACAGGTCTCTTCCCTCCTAGTGCAGTATTTGTTCTGTTACCGGAAGTAGAGCAGAAAGAGTTATTTCTACTTCAGAGAAAGGAAACATCTTTCTCCAAGCCTGCTGCTAAGCCCTGCTGAAGAAACACGACTGGGGAGACTACATGAAACACTATATGACAGACTATATGATATATTATAGAGTCATGATGACCAATCTCAATTAGGTCCTTACTGCTGCCACACAATTTTTTTGGTTTTCCTAATTAGCTTGTTCAAACCTCCTCCGCAATGATGATTTCAAACATTCTTCGCTTTTATCAAACCTCTGATCATCATCCCTCACCTCCCTCGCCCTTCCATTTCACAAAGAAAATAGAAATTTTCAGGTGGGAATGCTCAACTTCCTACCCCACAAATCTTGAATTGTCTAAATAGGCAGCTTCCCATCTAATGCTTCCTGCATCCATTCCAGTCATGAAGGGGAAGGGAGGAGATCCCACACTTTGCCTTCCACTGGAGGACAGGCTCCAGCTATGATCTCCATCTGTTCCCTGTATTCATCTTCTCCCTCTCCACTTACTCTTCTAGCAGCATTTAAACATGCTCAAGCCTCTCCCATCCTAAAAAACAGAAGCAAGCATAAACATGCCTCTTCAACCCTAGGTCCTCCTCTAAATCACTCCTTCTAATTATGTAATTATAAAAGCAAAGATCTTGCTTCGGAGTATAGAGTTCTAAGATGCTATGTATGTGGTGTCAAGTTGCTACAAACCTGTCTTGAAGGGACGAGAAAAAATGTTGCTTCCTGTAGGGGAAAGAGGGATGCTTTGGGGGGAAGTGAACTTTTAGCTGAGAAGAGAAGAGATAGACTCAGGAGATTGGCCTACTCCTGTTGCCCCTCTGGCCAACTGGGCAGATTTTAAGCCCCTCTGATGAGAAAAGTGGACAGAAACCTGCAGACAGTTTTGTAAGCTTCTGGATGAGCGCTGAGGCTCAGAGGCTGATGGAACAACTCACTTGCAACTTGATGGGACTCTAGGCATAAGCAGTCCTCGCTTTGGGCCCTGCTGATCCAGTGTGGAAGAAAATTGGAGAAAAGATGGGTTGTCCAGCCTCTGTCCACAACTCAGCTCTCCAGTGGCTCCCAGAGGAGTATAAGGTACCAGACAGCTCTCTAAGCATGGACATAAGCATGCTTAGATGATGGCCACTCATAGGAACAATAGCTGGTGTGGACAATGGGTTCTGAAGTAGAACTTCAGCTTATAGTCACATGGAGGCATCATTTTGGAGAATTCTCAGAAATGAGTGACAGACTCTCTGAGAAGCTCTTGGAACATCTGAGGGATTCGGGAAATATAGATACTTGAGCATAGCTATAAATGTAACCCAGAGTCACAGGTCAGAGGAGCCAGAAGGACTTTGGGTCTTACAGGACCATGCACAATCACTCAGAGGGTCTCCAAAGGCAGAACTCACTCTCTGAGACATCCTTCCTTCTTTCCCAAAGAATAATCATTGCATATTGGACATGGCCCCAAAAGCCTTTAGATTGGCTTTTCTGCTCCCCATAAGAGTGAATAAGATGAAAAGTAGGCTCTGTCACATTGTATTTGAACTGGGCCTTGGGTTTGGAGGAGAAATGATGCTTTTCTATAGGTAGATGAGAGCGGGCTTGTTGCACTGAAGCCTGGAACTCCATTCTGACCAGCTGACAGGACTCAGTGGCAGGCTTCCCTGAATCTGCTATAGAAATTGTTTGTGCCCTTCTTCCCTTCCATACATTTTGCTTGAATTCAAAACAGGCTCCCACTTAGGAAAACTCTGGCGAATGTCACCAGACAAACACAGGCAACTTCAACTATGGGAAAGAGGTCTTTTCACCTGGCAAACAGCTCTGAGGCCGACTTAGGTGAGGGAGGAGTAAAAGCTGTAATTATGGGTGATCAAAGCCAAAGACTGAAGGGGAAGGAACAGAAGAACAAAAAGAGAAATAAAGAAATGGGATGGAATAAAGAGAAACAATGCAGAAAAGAAATAAAATATCTTTCCACATAAGTTGCTTTTGGATGGAAGCTCCTAGGAGCCAGGGCCTGCATGTCACTCAGAGAGTATTCATTTCCTCTAGCTCTGTGAAGTAAGCACACAAAGTTTGTTGCCAGCCCCAGCAGATTGGCTTCATGACCACCACTGTATGCCTTGAGCACTGATGGACTTTTCCCAGGAAACATGTGTCTCTGATAAACTCCTGTTGATCCCGAACTTGGAAATCTCAACTACAAACCTGTCTTTGGGTCATCATTAACTATATCTTGAGGACAAACAGGTGGCAGAAAAGATAGTTTTAAAAAAAATTAAATCAGTTTTCAAGGAATGACTCAGGATCAGTGCACATTCTGAAAATTTATCTACAGCTCATAAAGATACACACCTGAACAACAGATGCTTCTGAACTCTGAGGTCTTACAAGATCCTTAAAAACATTCCAAATCCTGAAAGAAAAACTTGGTCAAGTTTAAGAGGGTTTTGGCATAACATGCATTGCATTGTATTTTTTGTTAAAGATATAACATTTACATGGTATTTATGGAGGTTTTAAAATGAAAGAGAGAGAGAGAGGGAGAAAGGAGAAGAAAGAGGAAGAGGAAGAAGAAGAGGGAGAGAATTTTCCATCTTACAAGTGACCAATCTCCTTAAACAGCTAATGCCAAGAAGCTTTAGGCTTTTATTTGCTTCCTTAGGTGCTTAGAGAAACCAGGCCAGGGATGGCTGTGATTAGTCATTTCTCCTTCAAACAGAAGCTCTGGTCACCACATACAGAGTTTACACAAGCTTTACTCATTTCACTGTACAGAAAGATAATGAGTTGAAGGGCCATTTATCTTAAATAAGCTAGTCTGGTTAGAGTTTAACCTTCATAACTCAGTTCTAGTTTGAGGTGACCCAAGGAGGACTGCTGCTATTGACAGCAGTTGGCAACTCCATCTCAAAGACCAGGAGGAGACTGGGTTTCTGAATTCCCTGGATACTCAAGATCACTGAAGTACATTCCCAGGCATTTATTGAGCAACTAATAACAATAACTAGTTATGTATATTTTACATGCATTATCTCACTTCAAACTTTCAGATAATAAGCTATATTATTATCATGAGTACACTGAGGCTCCAAGAAGTTGGATCACTTACCCAAGGTCACTGAGCAAGTAAGTGACAGAACAGGAAGTCTGATCTGTCTGTATGATCCAAGATGCTATGTTGATTCCTTCCAAAGATTTATCACTTGATAATCTTTCCCCTTTACTTCATTTCTAACATTCTTCAAAGGGTAGTTCACACCAGCTGCTCTTTGTTCCTACCACCAGCTTTCTCTTTAACACTTTCTCTCTGACCTTCCCTTTTCCCCACTATCCAGGTGGGGAAGTGATAAGGTGACCAGTGATAGTCACCAACAAATCAAATGTTTTCTCGGCCTTCAATTGCAACACATCTGCAGGGTCAGAAACACTCCTCTCCTTTTGCCTCTGCAATTGGTCCACTTTCCTGTTACCTTGCTTATCTGTCCTTCTTTGTTTTCTTCAAATAGATTCCTCTGATGCCTTTCTCCACAGATTTGCATCTTCCTTAAGGCTCTGCCCTTCACCTTGCCTCCACTCTCCTAGATTCAAGATGAAATGCCTCTGTGAGAGACAGCATAGCATAATGACTATGAGCACTGACTCCCAAGTCGGTCTGCCTGAATGTCAATCCCCCCTCTGTCACATGCTAGTAAATTTGGCAAGTTTCTCTGTGCCTCTGTTTGTTCATCTGTAACATGAGGATTCATTGAGTTCATGCATATAGAGCACCTGGACCACTGTCTGACAAATAGTAAGCCTCATGCAAGTATTTGCTGTCATATAGTCTGGGCCCCTGGAGGTCCTAACTTTCACCCACACTCCAGGTCCACTCCAACTGGTTGCTTCATATCTCCCCCTGAAGGGCTCTAAGAAACTCATCATGTCCATAACTGCCTTTATGTCTTCTTTATTTATGCCCCCTGAAAGATCCTACATTTTATTACTCATCTCTGCTGGACAGCACCACTATCAACATCACTATGCTGTCAAAACCTAATGATGCTAGGCGTAGAGGCATGCACCTGTAAACTCAGCTACTTAGGAGACTGAGGCAGGGGGATTACTTGAGCCCAGAAGTTTGAGACCACCCTGGGCAACATGGCAAAACCCAATTACAAAAAAAGACTTTTCAGATCCTCATGGGATAGAAAATTTTTTTAAAAACCCTAATGAGCTTGACCCTTCCCTCTCACTCACCATCTATACTCTATCTGCCAGTTCTACCTTTTAAAATTCTCCAATCAAAGTGATAAAAATATTTTGGAATTGATAATAATGATGATTGCACACCAAGTGGTACTTAATTATACATTTTTAAATGGTTCTGATGGTGACTTTTATGTTATGTGTATTTTATCACAATTAAAAAAAAATCTGAGTTTATCTCTCTACCTCCATTGCCACCACCAGTCAAGCCAGTCAGCTTTCCTCTAGAATTTTGTCACAGCAATTGACTTAATTGATACCTACAGAACACTCCACCCAACAACCATGGAATATACATTCTACTCATCACCACATGGAATGTACTCTAAGATCCATCACAACCTTGGCCATAAATCAAGCATAAATAGATTTTATAAGATTGAAATTCTGCCCTGCACCTTCTCAGATCACAGTGGAATAAAAATAAATATCGATACCAACAAGGTTCCCCCCAAACCCACAAAGACATGGATACTAAACAGCACGATGCTAAGCAACTCCTGGGTCAACATGGAAATCAAAACAGAGATTAAAAGATACCTGGAAACAAATGAAAATGAAGAAACATCTTACCAAAAATCTCTGGGATGCCATGAAAGCAGTAGTAATAAGGGAATTCATATCTCTACAAAAACGCATGAAGAAAATGGAAAGATCACAAGTTAGCAGCCTAACAAATCACCTAAGGGAGCTGGAAAAGCAAGACTACCAAAACCCTAACTTCGGCCGAAGAATTCAGATAACCAAAATAAGAGTCCAAATTTGAGACATAGAAGACAAAAAGATAATACAAAAATCAACAAAATAAAAAGCTGGTTCTTTGAAAAGATAAACAAGATTCATGGTCCCTTAGATAGACTGACCAAAAAAAAGCCCAAATAAACACAATTAGAAATGCAAAGGATCAAGTCACAACTGACCCTGAAGAAATACAAATACTTAGGCAGAAACAAACTTGAAAACCTAAAGGAAATGGAGGACTTTCTGACATCACACAATCTCCCCAAATTGAAACAAGAAGAAATTGAGACCCTAAATAGACTAATAACAATCCAGGAAATTGACTATGTCATAAGAAAACTACCTACCAAAAAAAGCCCTGGACCAGATGACTTTCCAGCAGAATTCTACAAATCATACAAGTAGGAACTGATACCAATCTATTGAAAGTATTCCAGGCAATCAAGAAAGATGGAACTCTCCCAAAACCACTTTGCAAAGCTAATATCACATTGATATCCAAACCAGGTAAAGATCCAACAAAGAGAACTATCCTTGATGAACATAGATGTTAAAATTCTCAACAAGATCCTAGCAAACCAGATCCAATAACACATCTCAAAAATCATTCACCGTGACCAAGTAGGTTTCATCGCTGGGATGCAGGGCTGGTTCAACATCTGCAAGAACATAAATGTAATTAAATGCATCAACAGATGTAAAAACAAAAAACACATGATTATATCATTAGACGTGGAAAAAGTTTTTGACAAAATGCAGCACTCTTTCTTGATAAAAGTCCTTGAGCATCTAGGCATAGATAGAACATACCACAAAATAGTAAGAGCCAACTATGAGAAACCCACAGCCAGCATACTGCTAAACAGACAGAAATGGAAACCTTTTCTCCTGAAAACTGGAACAAGACAAGGATGCCCACTCTCACCTCTCCTTTTCAACATAGTTTTGGAAGTCCTAGCTAGAGCAATCAGGAAAGAGAAGGCAATCAGGGGTAACCAGATAGGAAAAGAGGAAGTCGAGTTATCTCTCTTTGCAGACGACATGATTCTATACTTCAAAAACCCAAGAGAATCTATCAAAAGCCTCCTTGCAATGAAAAAGGACTTTGGCAAAGTCTCAGGGTATAAAATAAATGTGCAAAAGACAATCACATTTCTATACACCAGTGATGAAATACCTTGGCATCTTCCCAACCCAGAGACGTGAAAGACCTTTACAATGAAAATTACAAAACACACTGCTCAAAGAAATCAAAGATGACACAAACAAGTGGAAAAATAGTCCATGCTCATGGATTGGAAGAATCAACATTGTTAAGATGTTCATTCTACCTAAGGCAATCTACGGATCTAGCGCAATTCCCATTAAATTACCAGCAGCATTCTTCTCAGAACTGGAAACGACAATACAGGAATTCATATAGAAACATAAATAGCCACGAATCACCAAAACAATCCTCAGGAAAAAAAATGCAAGAGGTATCACACTCCCAGACTTTAAACTCTGTTATAAAGTTACAATAATCAAGACAGCCTGGTATTGGTACAAGAACAGGCATATAGACCAAGGAAACAGGACAGAGATTCCGGAAGCAAAACCTCAATTTCTCAACCAACTCATCTTCAACAAAGCCTCCACCACCAACCACTGGGGAGAGGAGAACCTATTCAGTAAATGGTGCTGGAAAAACTGGCTGACCACATGCAGAAGATTAAAACAAGATCCCCTACCTATCACCATACACAAAAATCAACTCTAAATGTAAAACCTCAAACTATAAGAACCCTAGAAAATGTAGGAGACACCTTATGGAAATCAGAACTGGCAACTAATTTCTGATCAAAACCCCAAGTACTCATGCCATAAGAGATAAGATAGACAAGTGGTACCTCATCAAACTGACAAGCTTCTGCAAAGCCAAAGAAACCATCAAGAGGGTGGGGAGACAACCCACAGACTGGGAAAAATTTTTTGCCAACTGTATGTCTGACAAAGGCCTAACATCTAGGATCTACAAGGAATTCAAACGTCCCAAAAAGAAAAAAACAAACAGTCCCGTTACAAAGTGGGCAAAAGATATGAATAGACACTTCTCAAAATAAGACATGAGCAGCCAACAGATACATGAAAAAACGCTCCGCCTCACTAGTCATCAAAGAAATACAGTTAAAACTACACTGAGATATCACCTAACTCCAGTTAGGATGACTATCATCAATAACTCAAAAAACAACAGATGCTGGAGAGGATGCAGCAAAAAGGGAACACCTCTACACTGTTGTGGGAGTGTAAACTAGTACAGCCTCTGTGGAAAACAGTGTGGCAATTCCTAAAAGATCTAAAAATACACCGTCTATATGACCCCGCAGTCCCCTACTGGGAATATACCTGAAAGAACTCAAATCACTTTATAAAAAAAATACTTGCACACATATGTATTGCAGCATTGTTCACAGTAACAAGAACAAGAAACGACCCGTGCTGTCCATCAAAAGAGTACTGGACCAAAAAACTGTGGTACATATACACGATAGAATATTACACAGCCATAAAGAAGAACAAAATCATGAACTTCACAGCAACCTGGATGAACTTAGAGTCTATAATACTGAATGATCTTTCACAGAAACAAAGACCTGAGTATCACATGTTCTCACCCATAAGCGAACCTTGAACAGTGATCATAATACTATAAGAAAAGGATTGGCAGATGTGGGAAACTGCTGGGAGCGGGGCAGGGAAGCTGAATTGGCAGTAGTGGGAGTCTGCCTGGGGATGGGGGGACACACCTCATCAGCAAGGGTGCCTGCATAATGAACATTTGTATACCTAACCCTGAATTGTACCCCACATCTTTAAAATAAAAAAAATTAAAAAGAAAGAATACTGTCACGGCCTCCTAACTGTAACTGGTCTTTTATGCTTCTACTTTTGCCTACCACCAGAACTACTGATCCAGTAGATCTGAGGGTGGAACCTGGAAATCTTCCTTATTAACAAGTACCCTAGGAAGTACTTAATAAAGTTTGAGAATCATTGTCTACAGGATGAAGTTCAAATTCCTTAGTCGGGCAAAATCCTTCATGTCTTTCCCTTTGTGTGTCTCTCTTTCTCTTTATTTTACTTTTTCTCTATAATTGCTTTATATTTTGGCCAAGGATGATAATTTGCCATAAAGTAGGGAATGGGGAGTAGAATTAAGATAACTTTCTGAACTTCTGGGCTAAAAAGGAAGGTTCATTTATTTCTTAATGAGAGAGATAGAGAAAGAGAAATGAAGGAAGGAGGGGGGAGGAGAAAGAAGAATAAAGGAGAGAGATCTCTATATTTAAACATTTGTTCAAAAGCTCAAATCCCGGCTCTACCACTTACTAGCTATATCACCCAAAATAAGTTACTTAACCTCTCTTCTCAGTCTCCTTATCTGTTAAAAAAAAATGATAGTACTACCCTACAACTTTGCTGTAAAGATTAAATTAGAAAGCACATACAAAGTGCTTAGTATTTATGTGCTTGCAATATTTTAACAAAAAAAACACGAGTTTTTAACATTAGAAAAAAGAGAAATAACATGTTAATGATATAGCTTTCAATAAAAGTCAGTCGTTTTCTCAGTGCTTAGCCCAGTGTGTGGCCCATATCAAAAGCTAAGGACATTTTCTTTGTTGTTGTTTTTGTTGATAATATCATTAAAGTTGGGGCCAGGATCAAGCACACTGGCAGACAGCTTAACCTTGGCAAGGTGAACAAGCACATCTTCCTGAGAGCCGGAAGCATTTGAGATGGCTGTGTGGAGCCGACTCGATGGAAGTCGAAGAAGCTCCCGTCAGTTGGCCTCAATCTTCCCAGTAATGAAGGAGGTGAAGTCATCTCCTGAGAATGAGGGGGAGGGATGGGGCTGGGGGCTTGAGGAGAGGGCAGGAAGTTTGGAGCAGCTGCTGTAGGGAATGTGATAGGGAGTCAGCAAGTGAGGAACGAACGGATTGTTGAACAGCCAGAAAAGCCAGCTTAGGGTAGAGAGTATGCACTGGCAGGGAACCCAATGGGCAGGGTTCCCTGCCAGTGGTTCCACCCTCAGATCTACTGGTTTTGTTTCCTGCACCTCCCTTCTCTACTGCACCAGTAGAGAAGGGTTCCCTGCCAGTGGTTCCACCCTCAGATCTTCCAGGTTCCACCCTCAGATCTACTGGATCAGTAGTTCTGGTGGTAGGCAAAAGTAGAAGCATAAAAGACCAGTTACAGTTAGGAGGCTGTGACAGTATTCTTTCTTTTTATTTTTTTTTATTTTAAAGATGTGGGGTACAATTCAGGGTTAGGTATAGTTTTTCCAATAAGCCAAGAGTGAAAACAGCCACCTTCAAGAGGTCACTGAGGGCTGCAGATTAGAAAGGCAGGATGGGACAAATGGTAGGCTAGTGAAGGATTCTAGGACGGGCACAGGAACAGTGGAACTGCCCATGGACCCTGGGCTAAAAAGGAAGGTTCATTTATTTCTTAAACAGATATTTAACCACCACATATTTTATGCATATTATACAAGTGCCTGGGCATGAGGGATGCTGCAAAGACCTATACACACAAAATCCTTGCATTCAACATATGTCCACACAAAGACTTGCACATAAATGTTTATAGAAGTTTTATTCATTGTTGTGAAAAAGTGGAAACAACCCAGATAGTATTCCACAGGTAAATGAACAAATACACTGTAATACATTCTTACAATTGCTCAGCAATATAATCTATAGACACAAAAAGCAGATCATTAATTGTCTGGGCCAGCAGGAGGGAGGCACAAAAGATGACAAGGAAAATTTTGGAAGTGATGGATAGGTTCATTATCTTCATTTTGTTGATAGCTTCTTAGGTATATGCATATGTCAAAACCCATCAAATCATACACTTTAAATGTGTGAGCCTTTTTGTACAACAATGATACCTTTAAAAAGGTTTAAAAAATAAAAGCAAATTAAAATTGACCATAAAATTCCTGCCTTCATGAATCTTACAGCCTATGTGGGAAAGATTGGTAATAAACTAGTAAGTAAATAAACATGGTAATTTTAGACATTGCTTCCTACTGTGAAGTGAATATGGGGCAATGTGGTAGATAATGGAGTAGGGGTGGGAGATGGAGCAACTATAGAAAGGAGGGTCAAGGAAGGACTGAGAAGGTGGCATTTGACCTTAGACATGAATGATAAGAAGGAAACAATCACAAGAAGATGCAGGGAAAGAACAATCCAGGTGCAGGAAACAGAACATGCAAATGCTCTGAGGCAGAAAAGAACTTGAGGGTTCAAGAAACAGACAGTAAGAAGACTAGTGTCACTTGAGTTTATTAAGCAAAGGGGAGATGAGGTTTAGAAAAGCTGACAAGGGTCAGATCATGAAAGGCCTTGGAGACCATGGTAGGAATTGAAATAGTATTCTAACTGTATGGGTAATCCCATGGAGGACCTTCAGTAGAGAAGGGATGTGATCTGCTTTAATGCTTTGATATTGCTGTGCCTGGTGCATAAATAACTGACTGCAGGGGAGGTAATGGTAACGGCAAGAATACCAACTAAGAAATGTAAGACATGGTGTGAGTATGGATTAGCATGGGAAATTGTCCAAAGTGGTCATATGTGGAGTTCCTTTCAGAGGTAGAATGGAATGGATTTGGCTTCGAGATTGGATGTGGGAGGGTGAGAGAAAGAACAGAACCAACATGGCTCCTATTTTAGCATAAGCAAATGAATGGTTGGTGGTAATACCACTTACAAAAATGGATATTATCAGAAAGGGTAATCCTATGATTGGGTATCTCAATAAAACTCATAAGAAGGAGGGAATGCTAGAGAAAGACTAAAACTGTAATTTGTAGACAAGTAGCAGTCACTCAAATTAGCTGGGAAAGGAGGATGTTTGGTACTTTGTGAGTTTCTCGGTAACTTTATGTTTGTGCATATATAACATTATGAAATAGTCTTACTGTTTTGTCTTACTTCATCATGATCACAAAGATATGTTTTGTCTTGTGTCATTATACTTGTCTGATATTTGCATTCTGTGAGATTGTTTATGTCGAACAGGAGAATAACATGATCTGCCTGTGAACACCAAGCCAATTTCTAACACGAGTGAGGCCTAGATGTAGATATTAGACTGATTTCCACATGCCCAGAGTTGCTTTTTCTTTCTCATATGGAAGAGCAAATTTTGGGGAAAGAAACTCAAAAACTCTTATTTGAACATGTTAACTTTGAGACAGGTTTAAGTACCCAAGTAAAGATGTTAAGAGGATAGTTAGACATACAAGTCTGGTGCTCAGAGTAAGGATTTCAAGGGTAAAAACATATTAATTTAGGAGTAATCATTGTAAAGATGGTATGTATATGTAAGGATGATATTTAGCATGTTGGAATTGGGACTAGTCAACATCACCAAGGGAGAAAGAGTCAGAGGAGGTCTCAGGATGGAGTCATGGGCAGTTCAACATTGAGAGGTTGAGGAGATGAGGAGGAGCCAGCAAAAGAAACTGAGAAAAAAAGGGTCAGTGAAGGAGACAATTCAGGAAACTGAAATGTTACGTAAGTCAAGAGAAAAGTTTTAAGAAAAGAGTGATCAACTTCATTAAATACTGCTAAGTAGTCATAAAGAATGAAGATTGAAAATTAAGCATTAAATTTGGCAACATGCATGTCATTGGAAACCAGGACAAAGCAGTTTCATTGGTATAGTGGAAGTGAAAACCCTATTGCAACACATTGAGGCAAGATAGGAAGGTGAGAAAGCAGAGCCAAAGTGCAGCCCATTCATTTGAGGAGTTTACTCAGAAAGAGAAAAGAAGAATGGAACAATAGCTGGAGGGGTAGGGAGGTGGGGGGGAGAGTTATTTTTAAGGTGGGCAAGTCTGACATGTGTTCTTTGCTGACAGGAATGAGGCAAATGAAGCCTGAAGAAGGCTGACGGCCCTGGAGAATAGGGGGTAGTTGTGGGGAGAATAGACGTCAATATAAAAGGAAAGCATGGAATGGTAGCTACCATTACCAAATCCTTCTCCTGGGCCAGACGCTATGTTAAATCCTCGATCTTCACAGCAACCTGGGAGGTAGGTACTATTTATTATAGCCATTTTACAGATGGGGACAGGAGGCTTGGAGGCTTCGAGTAACGTCCTTAATGTCACCCAGTTAATGAAATACAGAGTATAGATTTAGACCCAGACAGTTTGGCACTAGAGCCTATGCCCTATGCACTACACTCTTTTGCTTTAGTAGGTGACGGAGAGTCAAAGGGTAGAGGCTCTTGAACTGACTAGCCACATGGACTTGCTAGAATGACAGACCAAACTTCTAAGGGATGATGCCAGTTACTCAGGACACTGGATGGAGACTAACTCAGCTGATTCCAGAGTAGCTTTCTCCAAGCAGAGTTTGTCATTTGGCTATGGCCTTGGTTTGACACAGACTTATAGGTAGATGGCAGGAAAATGATGAGAATTCCATCCTTACAGTCCTCAGGACACCTATCCTGGTATTTCTTCCCTTAGCCATTCTGTTCAGTGTCCTGTTTGCTTAAGGTATAACCTTCCAATGGACAAAGTGCTAACTAGGAAATAGGCCAAGGGCTTCTCTCTCTTTCCACCTATCCCAATTACTCCCATCTCCATCTCATCTTCTCCCTCACCCTAGGAGACTCACATGGAAATGCAAGTGCCCTCCCACTGGCTGAAGGTTGTAGTCTTTCAAACTTCCCCAGAAGCAGTGGATAAAAAAGAATCTGAAGTTCTGTCCTTGAGGGAGCTAACCACAATGTTGTGACTGGCAGAGCCAGCCTTACCCCTATCGGATTTGAGTGTCCTGGACAAGTCCCTCTTCATATCTTTCTCCCTCACTCAGTGTCTGAAAGTAACCATCAGACATATATTCCTTGTATCATTGCTGGGATTAATAGTATGTTAAACGTAACCAAATAAGATTATTCAATCCTGGCAATAAGGAAGGAACAGTCTTGGAATATTTGGACTTGGAGGGGCGTGGGAAAGCTTGGAACAGGAAGGAGGGGAAATGAATGCCAGTCCCATAGTTTTGCCAGGAGCCAGTCCTGACCACAGTGCCCCTAGAGAAGTGGCCCTAAAAGAAGAGGATCAAAATTAACAGATCTCTTTTCTCCATTCTTCTCTCACCAGGCCTGCTGGAGTTGCAGCTCCAATCAGATCACATCTAGATCCTAAAACGAGCCAAGGGACCTGAAGTTTTTCATAAACTCTTGTGAGTCAGGTATTTTACAACTCAGTAAATTCATATGGCAATTCATTCATTCATGGCTACCCCAGTCCTCCTCAGGGTTCCAAGAGCATCTGGCAGTACGAGTAGAATGTGACTTAAGAAGTTGTGGGAAGTAGAGCACACCCCCATTAGTACCCTTCCCAACACATATAGTCATCTCAAGGTATCTCTCCTTCCAGATTCCACTGAGCCCCACAAATGGAGTTTCTTTCCTTGAGTTTTACCTTGTCATAATGATCTGTTATAAAATGTGAATACCCTTGGAGAGAGAGTCATCTGAAGCAATGATTAAGTTCTGCCACTTCTATATTTTAAAATTTAGCTGTTTGCCTTTTTCTCTGCCTTAAGAGCACTATGGTACAACGATGTGAATGTACTTAACACTTCTGAAAACACATTTGAAAAATAGCTAGGATGGCAAATGTTAAATTATGTGTATTTTACTACAAATTTTAAAAAAGGTATCTGAGGTATTTCCCTGTCTTTTCTGGCCACTGTCTCTTCAGGGGAAGAGGTACAGGCCACAGCTGCAACTATAACTCTGCCCTCTCTCAAAACATAGCAGATAGGGACTGATTGGGTTACCTGGTCCCATGTTATGTGGCCTAGCACAAAAGAAGAGTTGCCTTAACCACATTATTTGTCTTCCTGGACAGCCTATAGGTTGTATTAAGTAACAAAAGGGCCGAAAAGTGCCTGCCCATCTTTCTTCTTCCCAAGCCATTTTTGGGGAGTCATTCAAGTTCACCTAGGCTGTCTACTGACCAATCTAAACTATTCATGCTTGTTGTCCCTCAGCCATGCTCTCTTCCCTTCACAGAGCATTCTAGACTGCTCTTCCTCCTGCCTCCCTCACAAAGACCACAACCTCTGATTCTTGCCCTTCATTCTCTTCTCTTATGCCTTCTACCAATCCCTGAGAACGTGTGTTTTCAAAAGTTTAGACTCCAGTCCTGGTAGAGCCCCGTAAATAAAGTGTTACTGTCACCCATGGGCCTGCAGGTAAAGGAGAGTGAAGCAGGATAGTAAGACAGTTATGCACAGTTTCATAGTCAGCCAAGATTATGAGAAGGGGGAAGATAGGCTCAGAAATCTGAGTGCTAGTGCCTAAGCATCTGCAATCCTCTTCTTTGAACAATAAGAGTAAACTCTATATAGCAGAGATTGTTCTCTTCCTCCCACTTTCCCTGTCCAACTGCCAAAGGCACTCCCCCAAGGAAGGAAAAGGAAAATACAGACGTTAACATGTTATATATACTTCTAGAGTGGTTATACTTCTCCTAGCTGTTTCCATACATTATCTCACTTGATCCTCAAATCCCTATAGCTGTGTAGACTGGGGTATGGAGAGGTTAAGCAGCTCACCCTGAGAAGCAAAGCTTGTTAATTGACAAAGCCAGGACTATACCCCAATTCTGATTTCTGGTTCTGTGCTCTCTCCATGACATCATGGTGCATTTGCTTTAGCCGCCGGGCAAGATTGTTTGGAAAGCAGCCCAGGCCCCTTTCTCTTTGTTGATACAAGTTATGTGTGGATCTTGGGTTTATAAGAGCAATGGCAAATTGAAAAGGAGAAGATGGTAACTACAAGCAAATGAAAGACCCCATTTATATCCCTCTAGAAAAGGAAAATCGACAGCTCAGAAATACGTCGGTAATGGAAGAAAAGCTTCCGTTTATTTTCATGCTGCCTATGAGCCCTTTCAGACATCGGAACTCAAAACATCTCCTAGTCCTACTTTGTTGAAAGTCTCAAGTTACAAGTAAAAAATCCAGGGTCTTCTGCTTCATTATTATTATGGAGCGAAGATTGGAACCTGAATTGAAACAGGATCTGTTTATGTAGCGGGGAAAAATAGACTTCTTGGTGGGGCGAAGAAAGAATTACCTATTAGATTACTTAGCATCTTTGAAATCACATTAAAGACAAAGCTAACATCTTCTCAGTTTGTACAGTCATCTCATGCTATTTGGAGAATACATGATAAAAATTGGAGGTTGGCCAAGCACCTTATATTTCTTTTTTCTACTTTTTGTTGACACAATATGATCATTTCAATGCTGTCGACTCTCCCACTTGTTGGTAAAAAGTTGAGTGTCCATACATCTGAAAAATTTCATTATCTGGGACACAGTTGCAACACTGAAAGTATTTGAAAAAAAAGATTGGAAAGGAAAGCCAGTCGCTCCTCCCAGGCCACGGCACTTGCCTTTCTGGGGGGGTTCTACAGCTACTCTCCCGCCATGTGCTTCATGGGTACCCTAAGTCATCATAAAATGTTTTTAAAACAGGAATATTTTGCCATGGGATTTGTTTCCCACAGCTGACTTCTCAATGCCTATTATGGGCATCGCCCCAGTAGCTCCCAGCTCCCTTTACTTTGTTTTTGGCAGTATATTCTTTTACATGTCTATGAGAAAATGGTGCAAATGCGTTTACAAAGTTCCAACACCCAAAGTAATGATTATGCTTCATCATCAAAATAGCTTTGTGTCCCTCTTATGCCAGGCAAATGAGCAACATTGTTGTACTTATAACACGGAGACTGGGGACTGTCCCCCCTCCCCCCAGATGTCTTCAGTATCACTATATATCATGCCCTTCCCCCACATCCCCCTCAGGCCTCCTTGCCTGGCTAAGATGGCTCTCACAGCTCCCTTCCCTTTATGTCATTGCCTTGGACTATTGCCCTATCCCTAGCCCCCACTTTCAAGAAGAAGGGGCAACCTTAGGGCTGGAACTAAGACGGGGAGAAGCCAATAGGGTAAGGCCAGTATAGTTTGAAGGAGTGAATCCTGGGAATGAAAGCAAGTGCATTTAACTTAATAATAGCGCCAGTAAAACACCAGCTGGATTAAAAGGTCAAAACCAATCCCTTGAATGAGGTTTGTATATTGTCAATGCATTTAAGTGACTGGTAGTATCTTTGCCCTGCTATTACTGAGAAACCAGCTGTATTTAAGCAAATTGGCTTACTTCTAAGAGGTGATTTCATGTGTGTTGGATGAAGCCCAAACGGCCATCATCAAGTATAAGCATTTCAGTCCTAAGTAGGCAAGTTTCTAACAACTGTCTTGAGACAAGAAGAATAAATCTATGATCACACATCTCTTTAACTTTGGTTAAGATTGCTCAGTTTAAATGTTTTTCCTCTGATTTAAAATTTACACTATTTGGTGGCTTTCTTGTCCTTTAATAAGCCACTCTTTTGAGTTACTAAGGTGGCTTCTAAAAAATTAGCTTTGATAACAGCTAAAAGTGATGGGATGAGCCTTAGAGTTTTTAAAATTGCATCCTGAAAGCCTGCAAAAGCAAAGTGAGACATTCTTATTTAGCATTTTGATATTTGAAAGTGCCTCGGGATTAAGAAAAATGGAGGGAGAAGTAATAAAGCAGGTATAACTTTTGAAACTCTTGGGGGAGAAACCCCACTGAGCCATACAAATTTTTCTTCATGCACAGTCATACCTATAAGATTGGAACTGGTATATAGGTATAAATATCACAACAACCCAACCCCCAAATCCAAACATAATTTCCAAAAGCAAAAAAAAAAAAAAAAAGTATTCCTTCTTTATATGGTTCTGGGTCTTAAGGTTGGGATCTTTGAGAGAAGACTCTTAGGTAATTGTTTAACAACCTTTATTACCTGCCTCTGACATTCCCCAGGGTTACAGAGCAGGGGACTTCTGAGACTCGTGTTCCATGGATGAAGCAGACACTGTAATGACAACTGAATCAATATAGGAGAGGCGTTTGGAAGTATTGGAGTAACACGCCCAGTAATGGTCACCCTTGGCAAAAAATGGCAAAGTTATTAAAAATCAAGCATGTTACCATTGGGATGACACCTGGAGAGGCAAGAAAACCATACAGTTGGGGTCATAGGTCTTTCCCCTCCTCCTTGAGCCCCCTCCTCCTTCAGTCCCCACTAAGTTCATTATATCCCACAGACTGGTCCTAGTGTCCTGCTAGCGCCATGCTGAAAGGGAGAAGAGAGGAAAGGATGTCTGAGGTCTCTTCATTTTCTTTGTTTCGGTCCCTAAGGCAACAGGAAGTTGGAGCTGCTGCAGGTGGCCTGGCAATGATGGCGAGCCTGTTGGCTCTGCAGAGTGAGCAGTCCCTGGCAGCCCTTGGAGCAGCTGCCAGATAGACGGCCCAGAGTTCTGATAAACTTCGTTGCTTCAGTTCAATGCCAAGTGTTGGACGTGTTGGATTCATTTCCCAGAGGGCTGGAGCGTGGTGTCGGGGCTGCTGAAGACAAGAGAGCAGAGGCAGTTTAGTGCAGTTGGATGTGCGGGCTGGGGGTGAAGGCATGGGGGGTGAGGAGGGAGAAACTGGTCAGGGGTGGGCAGGGTGGTGCTTCTCCTTCCAGAGCCTTTCAGACAAAGTCTCCTGGCCTCTCATCATTGCCTGGGCCTCTGGCGAGGCGACTCCTGGAAGGGGGAAAGGGAAGGATCTGCGCCCAGGGTTAAGCGAGTTGAGGAGGGCGCGAGCCAGCAAGCTGGGGCTGTGGTTCTAGACCCGCTCGGCGCCCCGGGTGAGGGCAGACAGCCCCCCGGCGGCGAGCTGGCGGCTGCCCTCCGCCGGGGAGCCCGAGGCAGTCTCGGCGTCGGCAGCTGGGGCGCCTCCCGGGACCCATTCGTGCTCAGCGCAGGCCTGGGCCGGCTCATCCTTGGCCTCGACAAGCTTGCGGGAGCGGGTGTAGGCCAGGATGAGGCCCCCGGCCAGGCAGGCGTAGAAGATCATGATGAGCAGGATGTAGAGATAGGCGTCGTCGCCTTTGGCACTGGTCACCTCGCGGCCCACGAAGGGATCAGGCACAACCCCCATGCCCATGCTCGGGCCGGGGCCGGCGCCCAGGCCGCTGGCGTTGCCCCGATGGTGCAGCTCGAGCAGCAGGCGGCTCAGGAGGGTTCGCAGCCGCTGGCTCTCGCTGCAGTTCATGGCTGTCGGGGAGTGACACGGCGGCTCCAGGACGCTGCTGACCTTTCCCCCGAGTTGAGGGAAAGCGAGCGGGCGAGCGGGCGAGCGGGCCAGCAGGCAGGCAGGACGCGGCGGCGGCACCCGGCTCTGGGGCCGGCGCTCAGTGGCTGGGGGCACCGACCGCAGGGCCTCCTTATCCCATCGCCCCCCCTCCCCACCACGCCCCCTCCGGCCCGCAGCCGCCTCTTCCCAGGATCCGGCTGTCTAGCTGCTCCGGGGAAAGGGGACAGCTGGTGGGGGGAGGAGAAGGGGACAAGGGAGGGGGCGAGGCCGGGGGAGGGGTGGAGGGAGCGGGGACTCGGAATGTGCGAGGCCCCAGGCAGCAGAGGCTGGCAGGGCGGCTTGCTGGGGCCAAGCCTGGACCCTGAACCGCTGAAGAGAATTCCTTCCAAGTTCTGGCCACCTGCCGCACAGGCCCGGCTTTGGCCCAGGTACAGCATCTGGTCCCCCAACAAAGGCCCTGCCCCTGGGGCGCTCAAGCAAGACTGCAGTTGCCTTTTGGCAGCCAGACCCCTTGTTACATCTTATGGCAGTTACTCCCATAGACAAAGACCCTTTCTAGTCCTCATTCCTTTCCCTCCTCCCTAGACTCTATCCCCAGGTGGAGGAGAGCATCTTATTCAAAAGATGCTCAGGCTAAATTTGGCAACTGAGTGGTCAGGCACCTGCAAGAAGGCCAAGGCAGAGTAGGACTCCCAGGTTATCCAAAATGGTTTCTGATAATACGCCAACCTCCTTGGAAGTACCCCTGCTCTGATCCTATCATATTTTTGGAGGGTTCACACATCTCAGCATATGGATGTACCATCCATGATGTGACCCTGTTTCCCTTGATAAGCCATCTTCCCGGAAGTGAAACCAAGTTCTTCCATTGAGAGGAGAATGCACATTAAAAAGGCCCTTTGACTATGCTCTAGATATCTCAGAATCTGAAAAGTGCCAATTCTAGAGAATATGCTCACTTCACTCCCAGTTAGGCCAGCACACAGTCATGTGCCTCTCCAGGACTTGGTAACAGGTCTAGGCCCTGATGGCTTGTGGGGCAGCCATTTTTTCACAGAAGATATTTGTGAAAACAAAACACTAAGACAGAGATCTGTCCAGAATATGTTAAGCTGGAAAGAGACTGTGCTTCACAAAGGAAAAGGGTTGATTTGTAGATAGTGAGGTTAAAACAAATGAGGTAGTGCTGGTCTGCTTTGTTGTATATAGTCACCAAATGAGTACAGAAGGAAAGAAAGTGATATGCCCTTCTGCACACCTTCAAAATCAAGCTGCCTGTTCAAGATCATTCAGTCCAGGGGTCATTCAACCTGCAATTACCATGGATTTAAAAAGGAAGGTTTTCTGGTGTCTCTTCCCCAGTCATTCTTCAGTCCACCATCCATCAGGGGCTGTAGCCTTCTGCATGTTGAAGTGAGGCTGGCACTGAACGATATCCAGGGTCTCAAATAGAGCCTTGCTTCACAACCTCTAAACAACCCTGAGAGGCATTCCACATGACCCTGGCTCCCTCCAAATCACCTTGCCTCAATGGTCTCACCTCAGAGGGGCTCAGGGAAGAATTGTTAAAGTGACTTGGCTTGATGGACGCCAGAGGACACAGCTAGGGAATTTTCAAAACAGTACCAACCTAAGAATATGACTGCTGAGCTAAAAGACCCCTTTTTTCTGTTAAAACATATCCGGAAATATCCACAAAATTTTTTTGAAGGGAGGATGAAGAAGACCTTTAATTCTAACATGAAAATAATCATTTAAACTTGTCTTGTACTTTTCAACAACCTTTTGAGCTAATGGGATTATTCCTGTTTTCAGAAGAGGAAACTGAGATTCAGAATGGTTAAGTAGCAGTTTGACCTTGTTCTTCTTAGTTCTAACATATTACTTGTGTCACATGGGTAATATCCATGAGCTACCTCTGTTTTCCCACCTCCCTCATCTGGAACTTTCTAGAGTCCAGTACTTTCTGTCAAAGCTGCTCTTTGTAAGTTCACCAGCCAAATTCAAGGGTCTCTGCTCAGTTTGCAACTTTGACCTCAAGGATGAATTTGATACCATCAACCGCCCACTCCTTCCTGTAACTGTCCTATCCTTGGCTCTCGTGGCATTGCATTCTCAAGTTTCTCTTCTTATCTCTCTGACCCCATCATTCTCTGTTTCCTTTGCTGGCTCCTCTTCTTTCCTCCTTCCATTAACTATTGGAATCTCTGAAGACGCAAACCTTAGCTATTTCTCTCTTAACACCCATTTCCTTGGAAAGTGTCTCCTTACATGTTTCACCTACTACCTGGCATATATTGGCCAAATTTGAATCTCTAATTTTGATTATAGGTAGCATCCCTCAGATCCATCTGCTCCTTCCTTTCTGGTTTTATTCCCACAAGCGTAATCCAAGCTCTCATTACCTCAGGTCAAATATGCAAACTGAGAGTCTCCTGGCAGATCGCCCTGCCTACAACCCAATCCACCATGCTATGGCCACAAGAATTCTCCTCCAACACCACTTCTATCAATTCGCGCCTGTATTTAGAAACCCATAGTTGTTCCTCGTTGTTTCTTTAATCGAGTTCAATCTTCTTTGGTGTGCTGTAAGTTCCCACCAGCAAATAGACATCATCTCCTCCTCTTTGAATTTGAAAAATAGTATATTCCTGGAGTTTTTATGCAAGACTCTGTGCCTTTCATCTTCCTCAAAATTCTCTGACTGAAGGAAGCTTGCTTAATGCCCCTGTTTATGCTCTCGGATTCTTCACAGTGCACCCCTTCACAATGTACCCCTTCTTCACAATGCACAATGCAGAAACTTTGGAAAACACAGGAAAGCACCAGGGAAAGAATTACCAAGTGTGCATCTCTCTCTCTCTCTGTCTCATTGTTTTGTGGCCTATCTTTTTCACTCAACAGCATATTGTACATTGTCCCCATGTCATTTGCTATTTTTCTATGGCATCATTCTATTACCTACACAGTGTTTTAGACGATGGATCTACCATACTTTATTTAAATTTGCCCATTATTGTAGGATTTCTGTTATTTCAGGCTTTTTTAAATAAAAATAATGGTTTAATGAACACACACAAAGCTACTTCTGGTTCCATTTAAAGAATCATTACCGGAGAGAAAGCAAGCTACTAACCTACAGAAGACTGGTGTGGGGAGTGGTGAATGTGTAGAAAAGGGCAGAGACAGAAATGAAAAGTTGCAATAAAATCTAAAAGGGCCCAACCCTCTGAAAAAACAACAGGGGTGTGTGTGTGTGTGTGTGTGTGTGTGTGTGTGTGTGTGTGTGTATTGTACCTTTTTTTTCAAATCGGGGAATGCTGGGCTTCCCTTTAAATCCCAGTTCCAGGCCAACCATGAATGGCTGTGATGCCAGTTCCGTTCCCTACCACACTTAATGAAACTACAAATTCATCAGACAAGCATTGATTCTCATTTCTCCCCAGCCATCCACCATCATTCCACACTCACCTCATACCTGTCAAATAATCATCTGTTTGTCCATCATCTGGAATTTTCTTATTTCCAAAATGGCAATCAAGTGTGTTGACAAAGGGAAGAAATTTATAATCATGTATTTATACTTTCAAAGTCTTGGATAAGGTTCTATTCCAAGGTTATTTTAAAAGTACAACTGAGGCACCATAGATAGGAAATGCTTTTGCCATTCCTTGAGACTGTGAGTGCTTCCTACCAATAGTGCAGCTCCCTGGACATTGGTTCAAGGGATTGGCACAGATGGTTAAGCGTTGTTGGAGCCCAGGAGACTGGCAAAACCACAATGAACAGCCGGGCGTGGTAGTGCGTGCCTATAGTTCCAGCTACTTGGAAGGCTGAGGCGGAAGGATCGCCGGAGCCCAGCAGGTTAAGGCTGCAGTGGCTGGGAGCATGCCACTGTACTGCAGTCTGGGCGACGGAGTGAAACTCCAACTCAAAAAAAAAAAAACCAAAAACCGAAAAAACAATACATCACAATGGACTCTGAAAGAGGGAAGGGAAAAAGGCTTCATAAGGCATCAACTATAGATTGAGAAATAATCACTCACTCATTTATTCATTTATTCAACAAATATTTATTGCCTGTTACATTGTGCAAAGCACTATGCTGGGTCCTAGGGACACATCAGTGAGTAAGTTACATCAGTGAACATTCTGTGCTTTCCTAACTTTCACAGTCACTTCTTTGTGAACTGGGGACAAATAGGGAGCACCAGGACATGGAGCCAGGTGAGCACTGAGCAGGAAGGCCAGCCAGAATTTTGGTTTAGAGAGAATTGTGACTCTGGACCCAAGATCTAAGCACTAGAGTCCAAAGCCTTGTTTGCAAAAAGGAAGATCCTGCCGGGCACAGTGGCTCTCGCCTGTAATCCCACCACTTTGGGAGGCCAAGGTGGGAGAATCACTTGAGCCCAGGAACTCAACACCAGTCTAGGCAACATATCAAGACCTCCTCTTAGCAGGGTATGGTGACATAGTCCCAGCTATTCTGGAGGCTGAGACAGAAGGATCGCCTAAGCCCAGAAGGTCAAGACTGCAGTGAGCCCTGTGATTGTGCCACCTCACTCCAGCCTGGTAGACAGAGTGAGACCCTGACTCAAGAAAACAAAAAACAAAAAGAAGACCCTATGTGGTCTGAGCTCCCTGTCCTTGGTTATGTTGCTATCCTCTATACTTGCTCCTAGCAGCACCATCTTTAGAATGTGGCCTACCACAAATTACCACATTAGATCTATCTTCAAAAGAATGACAAGAACAAAATGGGACAATTCCTGGATCCATCTGGGACTTCTGAGTTGTTCTGTGGGAGCAACTTGGGTTTGATAAAGATCATGACATCTGTAGATTGGAATGGGCCTCAGAGGTTTCAAATGCCTTCCTTAGAGACCTCTTACAGATCTTCGTGGGCTTGTGCTGAGATCCCCCTATACCCAGGCCACATACTGGAGCATCAAATATAGTCTCTGATCTCACTTACTGAGTGCTTAGCATGAGCCAGGTATGTTACATACATTATAGTAATTAACCTCACAACAACCCTATGAGGTAGGCAGGAGTGATATTAAAAATATGTAACAGCAGTATATCTTGAGCACTGACCAATCAGAATGGACAAATACAAGAGTGCCCCAACTCCTGGGCCACGGACTGGTACCGGTCCATAGCCTGTTAGGAATTGGGCCGCACAGCAGAAGGTGAACAGGCTAGCAAGCAAAGCTTCATCTGTATTTACAACCATCACTCGCATTAGCACCTAAGCTCCACCTTCTGTCAGATCACTAGCAGCATTAGATTCTCATAGGAGCATGAATTCTATTGTGAACTGCACATGCAAGGGATCTAGGTTGCACACTCCTTGTAAGAATCTAATGCTTTATGATCTGAGGTGTAGTTGAGGTGGTGATGCTAGCACAGGGGAGCAGCAGCAAATATAGATTAACATTAATAGTGAGGTTTGACTGGACATCCCCACCACTGTTTGTGAAAAAATTATCTTCCACAAAACTGATCTCTGATGTCAAAAAGGTTGGGGACCGCTAGACTAATGAACAATCAAAATAGATGTTGGCTGTTAAAAACCAGTATAGCCTTACAAAGCCACAATATCATGGGGCGAAAAAGTAGGATGGGACACAGAGTAAACAGCTTCCCATTTCCCAGAGGATCAAACCCAGATCTCATCTCTTTGGGTTTCAAGACTGTCCTGGGACATTCTGAATGTCCTTTCTCCCTATGGATGCTTCCACCTGCTCCCAGTGCTTATTGTCCTTGCATGGAAAGCTCCTTATCTGCCCATCCCCCTAAAGCAATACAGCTGCCCCTTTCTCCCAGCAACTTCCTAAGGATGTCACTCTTTGGTTCAAAATTCTTGAATGGGTCCACTGGACTGCCAAATGATCACCTTAGTGTGGCCTTCAAGATTCCTGCGAGCTGGCTTGAGTATGCCTTTCAACATACTTGCCCCAATAACTACCCAAAATGTCTTCATTGCCAGACACTTTCTCAACTCATCTCATACTCATTAGCAATTCCATAACATAGGAATGGTGATATATATGCTCGTCAGATGGCCCCTACAATCTTTTTGAGGGCAGGTGCTGTATTCTTCCTCTTTGCCTCCCTCACCTTGCCTGGTATAGTGCCTGGCACATAGTTGCTCAAGAAATATTTACCCAGGTCTGATGTGTGCCTTCCTCCAATAAAGCTTTCCAAGTTTGAAAAAGATTAACTCTGTGGAGAATATGGAACATTTTTCCCCTAAAAAGTTACTATGTAAAGTTTTAAACATACATCAAAGTTGAAAGAATATTACAATGCAGGAGACACCCTTATGGAAATTGGAACTGGCAACCAATTCCTGATCAAAATCCCTAATGCCCATGCCGTAAGAGATAAGATAGAAGTGGGATCTCATCAAACTGAAAATCTTCTGCAAATTCAAAGAAACCATCACAGGAGCAGTGAGACAACCCACAGTCTGAGGGAAAAAAATATTTGCCAACTGTATCTGACAAAGGCCTAACATCTAAGATCTACAAGGGAACTCAAATGTGCCGAAAAGAAAAAAAAACAGACAGCCCTATTAAAAAGTGGGTAAAAGATATGAATAAGCCGGGCTCGGTGGCTCAGCCTGTAATCCCGCACCTTTGGGAGGCTGAGGTGAGTGGATTGCCTGAGCCCGCGGGGCAACTTGGCGAGACCTCATCTCTACAATAAATCAAAAAAAATTAGCCGGGCGTGGTAGCGGGTTCGAGACCTGCCTGGGCAGGCGAGACCTCATCTCTACAATAAATCAAAAAATCAGCCAGGCGTGGTAGCGCGTGCCTATAATTCTGGCTACTTGGAAGGCTGAGGCGGAAGGATCGCCGGAGCCCAGCAGGCCGAGGCTGCGGTGGCCGGGAGCAGCCACTGCACTCCAGTCTGGGTGACAGAGTGAGACTCCAACTCAAAAAAAAAAAAAAAAAGATATGAATAGATACTTCTCAAAAGAAGATATACCAAAAAAAAAAAAAAGAAGACATACAAGCAGCCAACAGATACATGAAAAAATGCTCAGTCTCACTAATCATCTAAGAAATGCAAATTAAAACTACACTGACATACCACCTAACTCCAGTCAAGATGGCTATCATCAAAAACTCAAAAAACAACAGATGCTGGAGAGATGGCAGGGAAAAGGGAACACTTCTACGCTGTTGGTGAGAGTGTAAACTAGTACAACCTCTGTGGAAAACAGACCTTTGTCCTTCCATATGACCCAGCAATCCCCCATCTGAAAATATACCCAGAGGAATTCAAATCATTCTATGAAAAAGATACCTGCACATGCATGCTTAATGGCAGCATTATTCACAATAGCAAAAACAGAACGAACCATGCTGCCCACCAAAAGTGGACTGGATTTTTAAAATGTGGTACATATACATGATGGAACATTATGCAGTCATAATGAAGGACAAAATTATGAACTTTGCAGCAACTTGGATAGATTTAGTCTATAATACTCAGTGATCTATCACAGAAAAAAAGAACTGAGTACTACCTGTTCTCACTCAAAAGTGGTCTCTGAACAATTATCATAATACTATAAGAAAGGGATTGGCAGTAGCAAGAAACTGCCTGGGGCAAGGGAGGAGGTACCACTTCATCAATAAAGGTACCTGATCTCAAACCAGATAAAGTGGGGACGAAAGGGAGGCCCAAATGTTACCTGTACAATGACCACTTGTATACCTAATCCTGAATTGTACCCCACATCTTTAAAATAAAAAGAGTATTACAGTGGATACCATATTACCACCTAGATTCTACCACTGATATCTTCCTATACTGGTTTTATACATTTATCACCTATCCATCTCTCCATCTATCTATCTGTTGTCCTTTTTTTTTTGAAGTTGCAGACATCAGTATACACTTCACTCTAAACACTTATGTCATACCTATCACTAACTCTAGTTCAATATTTCCTTATCTTTTTTTCCTTTTTAGGTAATATTTACAATGAAATGCACAAACATTAATTGTATATTTTCTGAGCTGTGACAAATGCAACTCCTACTAAGATATAGACCATTACCACCACATTTCCTCTTGCCCCTTCCTAGGTGATCCCCTCCCTTCACCCCCAGAGGCAACCACTTTTTTCCCCACCGCTGATAAGTTTTGCCTGTTATAAAAGTCCATATATGGAGGCAAGAAAATTGCTTGGGCCCAAGAATTCAATTTCAGCCTGGGCAACATAAGTGTGAGACCTTGTCTCTATTTTTTAACAAAATTTAAATTAAAAAAATTAAAATCTTATATAAATGGAAGTATATAGTATGAACTATTCTGAATAAGACCTCTTTCACTCAGCCTAATGTTTGTGAGAAGCTTCCAGGTCATTGCAAGTATCAGTAGTTTGCTTTTATTGCTGAGTAGTACTTGTATGACTATACCACAGTTTGCTTATCCATTCTCCTACTGATGGACTTGTGGGCTTGTTGTCAGTTTCTGGCTATTAAAAATAAAGCTGGCTGGGCTTGGTGACTCAGCTTGTAATCCCCGCACTTTGGGAGGCCGAGGCGAGTGGATTGCCTGAGCCTGGGGGTTCAAGACCAGCCCAGGCAACTTGGCGAGACCTCGTCTCTACAATAAATCAAAAATTAGCCGGGCGTGGTAGCGTGTGCCTGTAGTTCCGGCTACTTGGAAGGCTGAGGTGGAAGGATTGCCGCAGCCCAGCAGGTTGATGCTGGGGTGTCCATGAGCGTGCACTGCACTATAGCTGGGGTGATGGAGTAAGACTCCAACTCAAAAAATAAAAATAAAAATAAAGTTGCTACAAATGTTCTCAAACAATTTTTTTGTGAACATATGGTTTTCTTGGATATACAGCTAGGTGTGGAAATGCTGGGTCATAGGAAAGATGTAATTGAGTTTTATAAGACACTGCCAGACCTTTTCCCAAAGCGGTTTGTATCTTTTTACATTCCCACCAACAATGTATGAGGATTCCAATTGTTGGTGGTTACTTTTGCAGCTCTCTGCTTCAGTCTCATACTCAGCCTTGTCTGTATTCATTAAATGCATTTACCCTTATACTTTTATACTTATAAAAGGGCCAAACCCGACTCCTCGTGGTTTATTACTTAAAACCTCCCCTGATTTTGATGATGACGAAATGTACATCCAAACTCTAGAAAGGTGCTAAAAGGTGAGATTCAGTTCTATATGATAATAGCTTTTACTGAAAGTTTGTGTGCCAAGCACTGTATTAAGCACTTTACATGCATTATCTCACTCGATCCTTTTTTTTTTTTTTTTTTTTGAGTTGGAGTCTCACTCTGTCGCCCAGACTGGAGTGCAGTGGCCGCTCCCGGCCACAGCAGCCTCGACCTGCTGGGTTCCGGCGATCCTTCCGCCTCATCCTTCCAAGTAGCTGGAACTACAGGCGCGCGCTACCACGCCCCACTAATTTTTGATTTATTGTAGAGACGAGGGCTCACCAAGTTGCCCAGGTGGGTCTTGAACCCGCGAGCTCAGGCAATCCACTCACCTCAGCCTCCCAAAGCGCAGGATTACAGGCTGAGCCACCCAACCCGGCCTCACTCAATTCTTAACAACAACCCTCTGAGGTAGGTACGACAGCATTCCCAATACACAGATGAAGAAATTGAGTCCCATAGAGGTTAAGTAACTTGCCCAAAGTCATGTAGCTCATAGGAGGTCAAGCTGAGACTTGAACAGGGTCAGTGGTCATTTTTTTTACCACCTCACTATAATGCTCCTGTCTATTGTTCTTTGCATAGAGGCTAGCATTAAAATAAAAGTTTAAGAGTTGAAAGTCTCACCCAACTTCCTATTTTAAATACGAGGATACTGAGGTCCAGAGAAGTGGGACTTGCCTGAAGTCCCTCATTAGTTAACAGAAGTGCCATCAGAAGCCAAGTCTCCTGGACGCCCCCCAGTCAGGAAATCTTTTCACTCCACTGCATGGCATCCTCCAATGCTTTAGGCAATTCAGATTTTATTTCTAGCTTTTTAATAGTGACGGGGTCTGAAAACCACTTTGAGATCTTTGAAAGCAGTACATGAATCTTTTTAAAAGGGTGAAGTAAGGCCAAACTTGTCTTTTGGGCCAAGATATAAATAAAATAGTCAAACTCATGTCAATTCCTGCCTGAACATTCTCTTGAAAATGTTTCTCCCACCCACTCAGTCTTCTCTGAAAAAGGAATAAAAATATGGATACTTGGAGTATTCCGTGGGAAAGGAGTGGGGGAGAAACAAACAAAAAGAATCCCTGAGGGCAATTTTTCTCTTGGACTCTCACAGCACCATCTGGTGGACACCTGGGGTTTTTGTTTCTCTTCATTCAGAGTGTTTTTCAAGCAAAATGTTTATAGTCTGTATCTGTGCCAGGCACTACAGCATTAGGCGCTGAGATCCAGGTGAGACTTGGTGACTTTGTTCCTGCCATGATGGAGTTAACATTCTAGGGTGCGGGAGAAAGGCAGATGCTCTCAAGACCATGACAAGGTGTGGTGCAAGACACTGTTGGAAGCACATAGAGCACAATGCTTAAGAATAGCAGCTCCAGCCTCAGACAAACCTGCCTTTCAGTTCTGACATGGGCACCTACCAGCTGTGCTACCCTGAGCAAAGCCACTCTTCTCTTTGCTCCAGTGTCCTCATCTGTAAAATGGAGATGATAATAACAGTGCTTTCAATAGGATTTTGTGGCAAGGATTGAATAAGAGAACGCATGTAAAGTACCTAGCATAGGCCTGGAACATATAAAATGTTCAATAATGTTGGCTGGGGTGGTTTTATATTAAGAATAAGCATATGGTGCTGTGGGAACTAGAGAAGAGTCATTTAACTCAACCTCTGAGAACTCAGGACAGACTTCCATGAGGATGTGAAAACTGAGATAAGTTTTGAGTAGGAAATAGCCACTCGGATCCTTTCTCTATGTGGAATGCTATTCCTGTAACATTAGGGGGGAAAATAACAGAGTTCACCTCCTCTCACCCCTAAATCATGAGGGATGATGGCACAGTGTCCTTTTACCTCAGGGGTGCCAGGGGTTTCAGTGAGGGCTTCTGAGCTGGAAGATGATATGGGAACATTTAACAATTATTGAAATCAGGCCCCAGAACTTGGAGAAATTGTTCCCACGGTGGGTAGACAGAGCTTGACTTGAACTTAGATGCTAAGAAAAAAATCAAGACCAGTTGTGTCAACTACCATCTGTTTGTTTTAATTTTGACCTTGTTTTGGGCAATAATGCTTCAGTGACTCTTTATTCATCCAGCATTATGTTAAGTAGGCATGATGGACATGATAAATTCTCACTGCCTCCAAACATGAACAGTTCCACGTCCTTCAGCTCTTCTCCAAATTGTGCCTGGCACACACCATGACCATATCTGACTCCATTCATATTGTTCATCTCCCTTGTAAATCCTTACCCTTTCAGGTTATCCAAATTTTACTCATCCTTCAAGACCTAGACTTTCTCATTCATTCATAAGATATTTTTTGAGTACATAATATGTGCCAGGCACAGTGGCAGGCACTGAAGATGTAACAAAAAATAAGAAAGACACAGTGTCTACCTTCACTGAGCCTACATTCTATCTAGGACTACAAACAGGAAAACAAACCATTGAGACTATGTGCTGCCAATGCTTTCCATGAAGACAGATACATCTAGAACCTTGCTTTTCAATAATTTTCACCACATAGCACATATAGATAACATATATTGAACCCTTGGGATAAGGTGATCAAGAAGCAACTTGTCAGGGAACTCTGGCCATCTCAAAGGCAAAAAGGAATCAATATCTCAGATACCTTGGTAGATCTTGAAGACCTCTGGTCTAGAATCTCAAGCTATGGCCCATAAGAGCCCTGTTGCTATCACCACACTTAGTCCTTGACAGCTGTTGGGGCCCAGAAGGATGCCACTGCAAACAAATGCACACTCCTTGTTATTAGCTGGAATTTGGTGAAAGTCACTCTTGCCTCTTCAGTCATAAGCTCAAACTGGAGGCCTTCAAGGAAATTTTCCCAGGCAACTGAAGCCTAAAAGGCTCTCTGTCTCTTCCAAATCCCTACATAAGAGGGGGACTCCGAAAAAACTGGAATTATCTTTATGAAGGGTGGGTCTCTTGTAGTACAAGCTTACCCCACTAGGTAAGTGTTCTAGGAACTCATTGGCATCAGTATACCAATTAGTGTTGTGAGAGGCTGCGTTCAGCTTCAGTGAATTTTTTTTTTTTTTAGATTCTTTCAACAGTTTGTCCATTTCATGATGGGTGATTTACGAGTGCACCTGTCCACACCACACTGAGTGTTCAGCAGTTTTTGACCAAAAGACAGCATGTCCCCCGTGCCTTACCCTCCCTGTTCACCTGATCTTACCCTGAGCAACCTTTTTTGTGTGATTCCCAGCAGGAAAAAGTCCTCAAAGGGAAATGTTTTGCAGATGTAGAAGAGGGGAAACAAAAAACGGCAGAAGCACTAAAAGGCATCCAAATTGATGAGTTCAAAAACTGTTCTGAGTAGTGGAAAAAATATCTCAGTAGGTATATTGCATCAAATGGTGAGTACCTTGAAGGTGACTGAAGTTTCAACATGCAGGAATAGATACAAAATATTTTTTTTAATAAATAAATTCCAGTTTGGGGGGCTCCTCCCTCATATGTAGAGTTTTAAGCTCACAGTTGAGCTTCTCATTCACCCCCCATGATCTATCATGTACTGATAGCACAAGACCTTCTTTTGTCTCCTCATGGCATCTAGCAATACTAAACAAGAGAGGGACCAGAAGTACTTCTTATGTGCCATGTTTTAAGACTAGTAGTATTGAAACTTCAGAGGTCTTAAAACAAACATGATTTTGCTATCTAAGAAAAATCCAGTGCTCAATCTGTCTTAAAAAATTTGTAAGAGAAAAAGTCCCAAAGTTTTAAGAGAGAGAATGAAGTCAACAGCTCAAGTTATTTGTACAACCTTACTCCTGGAGAAAGCATGCTGAATCCCTGCAGTTCCAGGCCAGTTGTGGAGCTCTTCTTCTCTGAGCAAAACCAAAGACCAATCAAGGTAGTCCACAACCCCAGGAGATGGGGTCAAGGGTGCTATTGTTCATATTATACAAAGAGAGCCCAGGGGACCTCTTGTAGATAAAATCAAGACTCCTGCTGAAATTAAACAGAAAATTCCATAACGTTTTCTTCACTTAGACTCCCCAAGAAAGGTTGATTCTGTCACCATTGTGAATCCTGATGGTAATAAAAAGCAGATCTGAGTGATAAATAATGCCACATAGAGGAAGGCCAATTTCAGCACTCCCTCAAATACCCACTATCTAAGCAGGAAGGCTCCCTGATTTTTCTCTGGCCCTGTCCCTCACCACTCTTGGGAAGCTACAGAGTGATACTTTCTTATGTTGATGAATGCTATTCATATACCATTCCAAACTGAACATGGGGCTCGAAATGCCCTATTTCAAGGAATGTAGAAGATACGGCTAATGTGAGAAAGGCATTTGTAGGAAGAGCTGCTGGCCTTAAAGAAGAAAATATATGTAGACATGTCTGTAACATATATGCACATATATGTATATCTGATTCTGAGGTTTTTTTTAAATTTATTGTAGAAACGAGGTCTCGCCATGTTGCCCAGGCTGGTCTCGAACCCGTGGGTGGTCTCAAACCTGTGGACCCTGACAATCCTCACACACACCTCCACCTGCCCCCATACCCTCTGGTTCTCTTCTCCTAGCGTGCCCTTGCCTGACTGGCCAATCTTATCTAGTAGCCATCATTGCTGCCACTGAAGAGTAAAAAGCCAGGCAAGCCAGACCATCTAATGATTAGGAGAGTGGACCAAGGTCCACAGGAATGTGTCTGAAAGCTTGAAGTGAGCATTGCCTATCTCGCCTCCATCTGTGAATACAAGGACATTGGACTGTTATAGGCCAGGACTCTGGGAATAAAAGATCGTTACAATTTGTGTTCCCTTCTGTCCAAATATAGTGATTGCCTGTCCCTTCCTCTAAAATACTGTAAAAAAGAACATATTGCAAATTCCAAAATGTTATCTAAAATGTCAACAAGACCAGGAGACTTTGTGTCATGTCAGTGGTCAGGTATTACATGTAAACTACATGTAGGCTTCAAATTCTGGGTGGGTGAAGAGCTATGAATTTGGGGTATAAATTCTGGAATGAATTTATGTTGCTTTGAACAGGCTTTTTGGCAATGATGCCAACCCATCTCCCTATAACCTGGCTATAGAAATTAAACACTCCCCTTTTTCCCAGTCTCTGCCTCTCATATTTTAGTCGGCCTTGAGGGATAGCAGCCAGTTTATTGGATCAGGCCATAACAGTTCCAGATTCAGAATGTGTTACTCCTCCCAGAATGACAAAGCCTTTGAGGTATTTGCCCATCCTGCTGACCCATTTTTCTGCCCTCTTCTTACCTCCAACTTTCTGGTATTGCCCTTTACAATATGCTTTTTAGTGAGTACTTTGCTGAATTGCCATTCTTGCCTTTTTAAATTTTAAATTATTTAAATTTGTTGTGTCATGGTATCTATAGCAATGTTTTTCTGTCAATCTTCTCCCCTATCCCATATCCACATTGGATTCATTTGAAGACTTGAAACATATCTGAACACACTACAGCATGTAGCCCTTGCTTATTCTGGAGGAACAGAATATGTTTCCTTTTTTTTTTTTTTTTGAGTTGGAGTCTCATTCTGTCGCCCAGACTGGAGTGCAGTGGCCGCTCCCGGCCACCGCAGCCTCGACCTGCTGGGCTCCGGCGATCCTTCCACCTCAGCCTTCCAAGTAGCCGGAACTACAGGCGTGCGCTACCACACCCGGCTGATTTTTTTATTTATTGTAGAGATGAGGTCTCGCTGCCCAGGCGGGTCTCGAACCCGCGGGCTCAGGCAATCCGCTCACCTCAGCCTCCCAAAGGCGCGGGATTACAGGTTGAGCCACCGAGCCCGGCATGTTTCCTTTTTTAAAAAAATCAGTTGAAAGATTACACCAAAATACTCCTCTTTCTGTATCATTTAACCTTTTGTTTTAGTTTGGTTAAGTTTTAAGCAATTTCACCAGCAAAGTCATTATGGGCACAATGGACTATAAGTGCTCCGAGTTATGTATACCTGTCCCAGATGTAAATTTCACTGTCCTTTGTTGGATGATACTCTAAATGGATATAAAATAAATTAGTGTACAGTGGAACACAATGGCGAATTCAGAAATAAACCCACCAACTGATCTTTGACAAAGCAGACAAAAACATACATTGGGGAAAGAACAACCTGCTCAACAAACAGTGCTGAGAAAATTGGATAGCTATATGCAGGAAAATGAAACTTGATCCCTATCTCTCACCATATATAAAAATTAACTCAAGATAGATTAAAGACTTAAATGTCGGACATGAACTCATAAAAATTATAGAAGAAAACTTAGAAAAAACTCTTCTGGAAATTGGCATAGACAAATAATTTACGCCTAAGATCCCAAAAGCAAATGCAACAAAAACAAAAATAAATAAGTGGGACTTAAACTAAAAAGCTTCTGCACAGGAAAAATATTCAACAAAGTAAATAGGCAATCTAGAGAACAGGAGAAGATAATCACAAACTATACATCTGACAAAGGACTAATATCCAGATACTACAAAGAACTCAAATCAGCAAGAAAAAAAGCAAATAACCCCATTAAAAAGTGGGCAAATACATGAACAGACACCTTTCAAGAAAGACACACAAATGGCCAACAAACATATGGAAAAAAATGTTCAACATCACTAATCATCAGAGAAATGCAAATTAAGACCACCATGAGATACCACTTTACACCAGTCAAAATGGCCATTATTTAAAAAATCAAAAACCAATAGATGTTGGTGCAGATGCAGTGAAAATGGAATGCTTATATAAGGTTCCCCTCTCCCCCCCTAAAGGAATTATTTTTTGTTGGGGGGGGCTCTTGTAGTACAGGCTTCCCCCTCTAGGTTAAGTGTTCTAGGAACCCATTGGGAGGAGGAGTGGCCTTATCATTTCTATGATCATGATCAGCTAAGGAGTGAGGTTGAGCCCTTTACTTTCAACAAGGAACCTGAAGGATTTTTAGTAATTATGAGCTGAAAGGTTGGGTTGTTCTATTCCTACATCTGATGGGGTTTTCTTTTGATTGGCTGAGGGCGCAGGATAGGCTGCCAGCTTGGCCTGCAGTAAGATGTAATTTTAAACATTTTAAGTGTCTGGACATTACCTACGGGAAATGTATCTATGTCTAACCTGTGCTAGCTACCTGCTTCATAAAGACTTACTAGTCTAACTACATATTTACATTGAGAGAATGAGAGGTGTGCCTATGTATAGTGAGGTCAATAGAGTAACAAAATTAAGAAGCAGCAATACAAGCATTTTACTTAGTGAAAGGGTAAACAGGCAAGATGGGCCAGTGCCACAGGAATGAGGCAAAGAAGCAAAGTTTTATTATCCACTTTCCATGGACAGAAAGGGGCCAGCACTCATAGGACAGCATGGCCTTGAAGGCTGGGGGACTGGGTATATTTAAAGCTCTTGGAGTGGAGATTGGGCTAAGGAGAATGTTTAAAGTTGCACTTTTTGATGCAGATAATAGAAATCACATAAGTCTTGTGTCTTGACATCACCAGGCAACAGTATCTCATGACTCCAGGTGATGGGCTGGAGGCCAGTCTCAGTAAACTAATAACAATACACCAAGGACAGAAGCACAGATGCCTTGAACAATTTGGGGCTGCGTACTTCTAGTTGGTTACAGTTTTTGCTTATTCCGGGAACTCTGGTTCACAAGGCTTGATTAACATTATACATAAAATTAATACAAATACATGAAAGAAAGCAGTTGTCATTTAGAGACAAAGGGAATAGATACATTTCTGGGTTTTTGGAAGTTTCAACAGAGCCCATTTCTTATCTAGGTCCAGTGGAGGCTTTTCCAGGGACGTGAAGTTTTCTTGTGTGTGTCTCCTGCTTATCAGGGGACTCAATGAAGACGGTTGTGTTTCCTTCAATACCAGCAACAGTTACTAGATCCAAGGACAGTGAAAGGAAGACAAGGGGAAAATGTTCACTTTTAAATTCAAATGGCTTCTACGTTTAGCCCAACTCAGCTTAATATAAGTTTCTTCCCAAGCCTTTTAATTAGGAATTTGGGTAAGAATAATTAGGACTGGACAAGGTTAGGGGTGCATAGAATTATTACCAGGTTTTAACCCTGAGAATGCTGGCTCTGCTTCTTGCTAATGATCAGAACTGCTCAGCAAAGTGAGATAGGGTTAGAACTGAAGTTAAAATGGCTGCACTACTGCTATAATTATTTGACCATGTTATTTTATTTTTCTGAGTTGGAGTCTCACTCTGTCACCCCAGCTGGAGTGCAGTGGTAGGCTCACAGCCACCGCAGCCTCGACCTCCTGGGCTCAGGTGATCCTTTCCTCTCAGCCTTCCAAGTAGCTGGAACTACAGGCATGCGCCACCATGCCCAGCTAATTTTTTTGATTTATTGTAGAGGTGAGGTCTCAACAAGTTGCCCAGGCTGGTCTTGAACCCCTGGGCTCAGGCAATCCTCTCGCCTTGGCCTCCCAAAGTGCTGGGATTACAGGCTTGTGCCACCATGCCAGCCTGACCAAGTTATTTTATTCTAAGTTTCTTGGGGTTCCTACCTTTCACTTAGCTGCAAGACTTTAAATACCAAAACAATCAACTAAGAGACAAAAGTGATTAAGCAGAGGACACTGGGAGGAGGAGGGCAGAGGACAGGCATATTTCATAAACTTTGTAAAATCGCTAACTTTAAACCTGTGTTTTTCAAACTGTGGCTTGCAATCTCTCTAGAGCATTGCTGTCCAATATGGAAATAAAATTAAAAATTTAGGTCCTCAATCACACTAACTACATTTCAAATGCTCATTTGCCACATGTGGCTGGCAGCTACTGCAGTGGAAAATGCAGATATAAAATGTTTTCTACTTCACAGAAAGTCCTATTGGACAGCACTATTTTACAGGATCACAAATCCATTTAGTGGGTCACAGCATTTAAATAAATGAGATAAATTCAAAAATAAGTATACATCTCAGTATTGTTTTTTCACAAAAACATTTCATAAAATGTATGTCTGTAGCATTGTGGAACACAGTAATAAAAAAAAGTTTGGAAGCACTGCTTTAAATTGTGTGCACAACTCTGGTTAAAGATAATAAGTAAATAAATAAAGACAGTGACAGACTTCTTGAGCCTAGTAGTCATATCGGCCCAATTTATGCATGAAACTGGTATTTATGGGAATTTTGAAATAAGCATAAAAATTGACCCTTTTGTCTTAAAATTTGTCTTAGCCGGGCTCGGTGGCTCAGCCTGTAATCCCAGTGCTTTGGGAGGTTGAGGTGAGTGGATTGCCTGAGCCCGCGGGTTCGAGACCCGCCTGGGCAAATTGGCGAGACCTCATCTCTACAATAAATCAAAAAATTAGCCAGGCGTGGTAGCGCGCACCTGTAGTTCCGGCTGCTCGGAAGGCTGAGGTGGAAGGATCGCCAGAGTCCAGCAGGTCGAGGCTGTGGTGGCCGGGAGCAACCACTGCACTCCAGTCTGGGCGACAACGAGACTCCAACTCAAAAAAAAAAAAAAAATTTTGTCTTATCTGAGTTCCTCTCAGGAGACCAACCCTCAGGCAAGAGCCTGAAAGTACCCAAATTCCACATTCAGACAATGAGAAGCCAGGCCCCTCACCAAACATGATTACTTTCTTACCCCTCCCTAATTGCTGTTTTACATTCCTTCATCCAAGATATAAACCTCCAATTTCCCATTTTCCTTGGCAGATATCACCCAATCAAAAAGTCTTCTGCTGGGCATAGTGGCTCACACCTGCAATCCCAGTACTTTGGGAGGCCGAGGTGAGAGGACTGCATGAGTCCAGGGGTTCTAGACCAGCCTGGGCAACTTGGCGAGACCTTGTCTCTATAATAAATCAAAAATGTAGCCAGGCATGGTGGTGCACACCTGTAGTTCCAGCTACTTGGAAGGCAGAGGCAGAAGGATCGCCTGAGCCCAGCAGGTTGAGGCTGCAGTGGCTGTGAGAGTGCCACCGCACTCTGGCCTGGGCGACAGAGTGAGTCTCTGACTCAAAAAAAAAGAGCCTTCTTCCCTGCAATATTTGTCTCAATAATTAGCTTTCTATGCAGCTAGCAACAGGACTTGGCATTTTGGTAACAGCAGAATCTTTACTTCTTGTGATGGCATCATCCATAGCCTCATATCTCTACAGGAAACTTGGAACCCAGGCCGTCCAGCCTGGGTGATGAACTGAGATTCTAACTCTAAATAAATAAATAAAATTTAAAAATCTAAAAAATACAGCTTGGGATAATATCACAATACTAAAGCTAGACTCGATGGATGTCAGGGACTATCACATTCCCTATTTCTTCTGTCATTTGTCTTTACCTTTTTGCAAAGGGCATCATCTTTGGAGTAGGTTTTTCTTTTCTTTTTTTAATGTGAAGAAGCTAACGCTAAAAGGCTGTTATCAGATTTCCCCATGGTTACAAAGCAAGTGATAGAATGAGTCCAAATCTCCTGACCTCTAAATACAGAACTTTTTCTACAAAATCTTTAGGGGCAGAGAGTCTTCTAAGGCCCCCAAGTATGGTAGCTGATACTTTAAACAACCTGACTAATGAATATTGTCTAGATACAATAATGATTATGGCAATAGCCAACATAAAGCTATTGTTCTAAACACTTTCCATGGACTAACTCATTTTAATTATCACAATCACCCTATGAGGTAGATTCTATTTTTTTGATGGAGAAATGCAGCTCTGGGATGTTAATTTGCCCAAAGTCACACAACTAGTGAGTGACAAAGCCAGGAACCAGACTGAGGCATTCTAGTTGCAGAGCTCTTAACGCCATTATATACACTCCCTTGTATCACTCAGGTAAATTAATTTCTCCCTAAATGTTAATTAGCCTAAAAGTAATAGTTATCACTTATTAGCACCTACTAATAATACACACAACATGACTGTTTTGTCCCACAATATCAGTATTACTAATGGTAATCTACTCTATTAACTGCATGTATCAAAGTAACAAATTTGGGTTCAAGTACAATGAATTGATGGGACTTATACAAGCTGGGCTAACTGCTTAATACAACTCCATAAACCTAGAAATGAGTACTTTAAAAACATGTGTTTAAAAGTTTGGCTAATAATCATCAAACTTACAGATTTTTATCTTGACGCATAATTAAGTACAAGTCGGCTTGATAACATAGGTGAATTTATTTAAGATTCGAGTGCAAACTTAAAAACAAGAACAGCTTTTCATCAAGAATAAACACAAAATCTAAACAACAATCCTGCAATCATGCATTTTAACAGAAAGTACAAATATGAATACATTATAATTTGTAACTACATTCAAAAATTAAAATATTTCTTACCAAATCCAAAACACCGCACAATCTTTAGCCTGTTCCCATCTTGTTACCTTAGAAACATTTGTCTTATGCTATCAGGAAAATATAGGCAAGGATTGTTAATCAGTCTCTCCAATCAAAGAAGCATTATCCCAACTTCTGACTTTTTGAATCATTCATTTGTATTTCTGTTCTGAAAAGCCATACAATTATATTTCCACTCTAAAGAAAACAAAAATGAATACAGATATCAAGGAGGCAAGATACTTGCATGTAATTAAAGCAAAAGTCACAAACGTTTGACTTAAAAATGTACATATCATAGTAAATATTTAAAGTACAACCTTATTGATGGCTGACACGTAATAACAACTGTGAACAATTTAAACAGGTATAAAAATGTGAGATCAAACTCTTTAGGCATAAATACTTGAAAAGTCACTATGAATATGGAAAGATTTGTATACAGAAACATGTATATTTTTAGATGAAAAATCAGGGGGTACTGGCATCTCCCTGGTCCCTTAACAATATTTGGATTTTCACAAAGAATTAGCAGCACCCAACCTTAAGTGTTAATCATGTGTTTCTAAAGGACCTGTACAACAGATTAGTTGGCAGTGTTCTAGCTTTTGGGAGATGGAGGCGGGTGGGGGTGTAAATATCTGAGATAAAATAGTATGCATGCACTCACACATTTAAAATCACCATTCTAAATGGGGAGAAAATCACATACTGGAGAAGTTTAAGAAATTCATTCTTAAATAAACAGCGGGACAGGAATGGAAGCTGAATAGTAGTCTACTTGATAATAATGGTTTTTCACTCCTCAAAGGCAAGTTGGGAAGAATGAAAATATTCACATAAATACAACTTCATGAAAAACTCGCCTAGAACTTGACTTTGCAAAACACTGAACAGAAATCTTTACAAAAAACTTCACTCTTGTTTATAATACCCAATGATTTTTCTCCTTATTTCCACCATATACATAACATTTAAGTATTTTCTTTATAAATATTTTAGAGGAAAAAGAATTCACTTTGTTGCAATGGTGGCTCACATCTGTACAAAGCAATGTAAGCAACATATATATAGATACATATATATGTATGTATAAAAATGATTAAGAAAAAGTGCAAAGAATAACAGTATTAAGAATTTTTGCGTTTTACAGTAACTATGGTTCAAGTGTGAATATCTACCAAGGATATATAATCCCAGATTTTAATTAAAGACTCAAAAAGAAACTCACACTCCAAGTTACTACACAAACACCAGTCCCTTATCAAGTAGCTCCGCCCTTCTCCCAAATCGAGCATTTCCAGTTTCTAAACTCTTCACAAACAGGAAAAAAATGGTAACAGTGTTTTCTTCCCTTTAACTTCCCAAAACTCATCCAAGTTAATTAAACACCTGTAGGTTTGAACAAGATATTGGGGAAGTCGTTTATTAATAACCCGCTTTGCTAAAATTAAAGCAAAATGAAAGGCTTGCTGAAATGCAAACTACTGATTAAGAATCAAATCAGCAACAGCAAACAGACCTTAGATTACCAATGTAATTTAATACAAGTACATTTTAAAACAAATCCTTGTTATCAAAGATAAATTCAGAGTTCAACTCTCTTTCCCAGGTTCATTGCTGAACAAGAGTCCTAACTTCAAATACTTATGATTGTATCACCTTTTCTAACAGAGAAAATGCTTCCTGTTAAATCTGGATTAACTTTCTATCATTTTACTCTTGGTTTCAGTCCTGCATTTTGAACAAACACAGAAAGGCAATTTTCAGCATTTTAAAAAATGTACTTTCCTCTTAAGTCATCCAAATAATTACAGTCACTGATTTTAGATCTCAAAGTTTCAAAACAGCAGTTCAATTTTCCTTTACTTATATTACTAGATATTTTTTGGTGTATATAGGTTGTTTTATTCTTACTTTAGGCACTGTAATTGTTCACACTATTACAATGATTCTATATCTAGCCTATGCAACAATTATAATCTTAATGAATACCTTCTAAGGTACTATTTGATTCTGTATATCATAGTAGGATTGAATTTTCCCTTCGAGATAAATGGTTGGAAACGAATTTTAAAGCCCTGCAGCACTTCTGCCTTGAGTAGTGTTAATACATATTTTCTGTCATGCTTAATATTTAAGCTTCTTCTGAACTAGGAAGACAACAGACAGTGGAAGCTGCACATTTCCTCAAACTACATTCTACTCCAACTCCAATTTATTTTGTTCAACATTAAAGATTTTTCTTTACAAAAAACAAGTATATCTTAGGCTAATTTTAAAAACAGAATTTCTGCTCTATAATTAAAAATATAGCTAAAGGGAAATAACTTTTCAATCTCGGCTGTACTAGAACTATGCAAAAGTTAAAGCAGACTTGACAACTATTTTATTCAGTTTTGGTTTTGTTTTGTTTTGTTTTGTTTTGACCATGTCTTTAGAATGATATACCTTACATTCTAACAGACTGCTCATCAAAGGCTTAAAACTCTAGAACCAAAAACCACCAGGCTACTTCCTGTGCAACTGGCAACAAGAGAGCAACATGTTATTTGCCCCCATACATTCGTTCAATGTCTTTGAGGTAATGGTTCTTCAGCTCCTTCCTTTTCAGTTTGAAAGCATCAGTGACCAAACCAGTTTCAGGTGTCCATGGCTCTGGGCTTAATCGAACTTTGATTGGAATTTCAAATCGCTCCAATTTCACTGAAATGAGAAGTAGAGGGATGAGAGAAAGAGAATGGCGAGGGAAGGAAGGGGAAGAGAGTGAAAAGGAGGGGAGATGGGGTGGAAGGGGAGAGAGAAGCAATTAATAAAATAAGAATTTTGCAAGATTTGCCTAGATGATGCAGGTGATAAGGCAAACTTGCTTAATGTTATGTTTATTAATGACATTTCTACCTTACAATTTCATTGTTTATTTCTCAAAGTATACATAAATTGTTTCAATTTTATTCTAATACACATGGGGTGCCAAAAAATGTGTATATACATTTTAAGAGATGTTCTCTATGTATTACTTTTTGAAGTTGAACTAAATTACAGGAGCAATGTGGAGTATGACATTCACTCAACTGTGCTTCCACCATTGTCTTTGACTGTCCTACCTGTCGCATGGTGACGCCAGCATTCATTTGATTAACACCATCTTTTGAGCAAATGTCACACTTAAAATGTGCATACATTTTTTGGCAACCCCTGTATATACATACACATCTAAACACACACACACACACACACACACACCCTTTCCTCTTCGGAATTTCTAGTTGTTCTCTCTGCCTGGAATGGTCCTTCCTAATATAGTTGCATGGTTCTCTTCCATACTTCATCGAGGTGTCTGATCAAATGCTACCACCTCATCAGGGTAAACTTCTCTGACTACTCATAACAAAAGAGAAGTCCCTTTGTCTCTCTACGTCCTCTTACACTATGTTTTGTTCAAAGTACCTATCACCACCCAACACATTGTATATCTGTCCTACCCAGTAGAGTGGAAGCTCCATGAAAGCAGGGGCTTTGTTTTGTTTATTGTCATCCATAGGGCTACACTGAGAGCCCTCAATACATACATACAACTTTATTAATTCACTTTACAGAAAGTTAAGCCTCTAGACAAATATTCTTTTTTTTTTCTGAAAAAAATTCAACTTTGTTGATCATTAGGAATATTCAAATTTTAAATGAGATGCCATTTTATTCCCCCTAGGTAAACAATACAAATTTTTAAGTCTGACAATATCACTGTTAGTGGAGGGTGTAAATTGGTGCAATCATTCAGAAAATGATTTTTACATTATCTAGACAAATATCTTTATAAGCTTTATTATATAATCAAATATAGATCAAAAAGGAAACTGAATTTTATGTCTTTAAATGGTACAAGGAGTTGATGCAGTGTATATTGTATTTGAATTAGACAACTCATACACTTTGGAAGAATCATACGAAAATAAGGACATAGAGATAATCAATGTAGTATTAATATTTTTAAATTCCACAAATTATACGCCATCAAGTTATTTATTATGAATACATGGTCATGTTTAAAATTCTGAAGGCCCATTTGCAGTAATGCTAATCAACAGATGAGCTTTATTTTATAAGTGATTACTTAAAACAGCAATTGCCAAGAAGCAAACATCTGCGCATTTTTTAAAAACTACTGCTAAATAGCCTAGATGACTATAGAAAAAATGTGGTTTCAGTGATAAGCACAAAAAACTCAGATTCATGGACGTTCTTGTTCTAGTGCTTTTCTAAGTTTTATGAAAGCCTGGTTGAATTAGTGAGTTTCTCAATAAAATTAGAGAAGAATATACAGCTGACTATAAAAATTTTTTCAAGTATAACTTAGAACCAACTTCTTAAATGCCTGAGCAGGTAGAAAAGGAATAGAAAACCTGCCAGACATTAATCATGTCTACCCTGTTAACAAAGTATAGTTCAGTTACACAGAAGTTCCTGACATGAGCCTGTCTGCTTCCAAAGTCACATTTGGATCTCAAGGAAACAATTAAATCCACAACTATAGGTTTAACTCCAACATTTTTTATTTCATTTTATTTTTATTTTATATATAGGCCCTACTCTAGAAACATTGACAAAATTGAGACAAGACAGGCACATTATTTGAATTGCACACAAGTAAATAAAAGTATATTTAATAAAAAACTCCTCTACTTAGTCTTCATTAGTTAAATTTGTTTTAAAGCAAAAAAAAAAAAAGTTGCTTTAAGGGTTTCAAGGGTTTAATCTGGGAACTCTTAAACATTATCTAATACCACAAGCTATCAAAAGCAATGAACAATCACCGTTTTCTATGGACAGGATAAAGTAACTGCCAACAAGTGAAAAAGATTAGGGGAAGGAAAAACAATTTTATATGAGGCATTTTTATCTAACTAAAACTTTATGAAGTATAACCTCCAGGTGGCAGCAAATATCAATTTTTATAGCCATTAGTAGTTGCTCAAATCACTCCAAAACAATTACTGTGCATTCTTATGATATTACCTATGCCTCACACTTACATTTAAAATATAAAGAGGCCTACTAGGAAAGATGTCAAATTTCTGACAAATTTGCTGAATATAATCAAGGCTATTTTACATTTTCTTTTGTGTGTGTGTGTGTTAAGTCTCTGAAATTATAATTTGAAGCAAAATGTTGGTAAGACAAATCTTTTGTGGCACAGAAAAATTTATGGTTTATACACTGAGCTCATAAATGGGCATTCATTAA